>JABXWE010030981.1:0-19327 GCA_014611495.1 Limonius californicus
TTTTTTTTAAGAATCGTGGAGTTGCCAAAGGCAACTCCAAGATTCCCATCCCTCCCAGCTTATCCCGGCTCAGCACATTTCGTGCTATTCACAGGTCTAACATGCCCCACCCTTGAAAAACCCCATGCCCCAGACACCACAAACACCCTGGGAAAGTGCAGTGCTCAGGATTCGAACCTGAGCGACTTTGGTAGAATAACTCCGAAGCCAAGCGCTGAGGCCATTACTCTACCGCGGTCCCCTTATGATTGGCTTTAATAAATACTAGCTGCTGTAAAACATGAGGCGTATTCAATATAGTCTATAATTGCAGCTGAAGAATCTTAAAAATCAGTTTTTAAATTTTTCTAAATTTTCGGTATAGAAAAGACCAGCTTCCGTCCACGTACCCCATCTGGCAATTATCGGTTGAGGAGGTAGTGGAGTATTTAGTAACTTTTCTGTATATAACTACAACCCTAGGGTTGTTTTTAGAAATACCCTTATCACTTTATTAATTAAATCGTTTGTAGTGAGAAACTGGTCAATTTCCTCCGCAACTCTATTAATACTATGAGTCAAACATGTTACAAGAGTTAAATTTTGATAGAATATTTTTAAATTCTTCCCTGATTAGATCATGTATGCTACTGCATCAGAAAGCATCAATATTCAGTAGGAACAGCTTCTGACAAAACACTTTTAGGCCCTCATTTGCAAACCTATATATTGTTACATTATTGGTTTTATCAAGTTCTGTAAAGCTAATACGCATTTAATATAAATATATGCTCCAAGATGCCTATATATGCAATATATGCAAAATGGAATTATTGTCATGTAATTGTATTATGTTGGTTATCAGTATTTTAGAATATACATTTGCTTAAAATCCGTGCTTTAGCTATGATATAGCATTTTTAATTACCAAATTGTGCGACAGGGGAAGTTTTCCTACACCTGTATCAACTTCTAAGCGACGAGATATTTGCGAGATTTTCCTTTTAAAATAACACAACCAAAGCGATCCTAAGTCGAGAGGACAATGTAAATGTGACTGCAGTAAAGTATCGATTAGGGATACTTTTTCTTCGTAATATCGCATCTCTGTGCTTCACTTCCTCGGAAGGTTCGACGACATCTCAGTCATATAACAAACTTGGCGAAGTGATTCATTGTTATTTTTACGACCGTTTCATCAGTTTTGGACTACTGTCGCATTTTCCGGGTTGCACTTACGTGGCAAGTTTTTCTCTCTCGGCAGTTTCATATGCGAAGCGAATTTTATGAAACGATACCTCCACGAAATTCCAAAAGCGATCAGTAAAATAGCCCTTTTTGTACAATTCCTGTACATAAATTTATAGTAGAAACAAACATAAAAGAATAATCCATTTGCAGAGCACTGTGTTTGTCTATTTTCTATTAACACGATAGCATCTAGCAGATCCAGCGTTCTAGCAAGCTTTTCCATGCTAGCCAAGGAATTTTCAATATTCTGTTACCGATACACGAAGAAAGGTGTCTTTCTCAATTACATATCGGATGTCAAACTGAAAGACGTCAAGTAAAAATATTATTAGATTCTTGTATGCATCATAAGGCGCGATCGCAAGAAGATCGATAACTGTTTTGCCATCAAAGGGCAGCTTAGGCATCAAACATCGGAAAAAATATCAGCAGCGCAAGGAAGTGAGATTAGATTAATATACGGAAGTGAAATATTCCTTTCAAGAGATACATTTTTTAGATTTTCTATAAAATGATTTTTTTTACACTGCTTAACCTTGATATTAATAAAATTACACAGGATTCTTTATAAATAGTGCCCCAACTAAAATAGTCCACACAGAATATATTTGCAAATGTTAAATTTGAAAAATTCGACGGGGCAGGTCACCAGTAGCTTGAAGAGGGGCGTGTTATACCATGTAAGTCATCTATGCACTTCATTCCTCTAGCTCTCACTTCCAGCAACCCTAAAATTTGAAATGATAAAGAGTATTGAGGGGTCCATTTGGAACGTTTTCAAACAATCTAAAAATATTGTACAATTCTGTCGAATCGTTTTAAAAATAGTATTTTCAAATTTACGATACGTACGGGAAATGTTAACTAAAAATGTCAAAAAGGTGTTCAGGTTGTTACATAGCAACAATACAAAATAATACAATGTTTGTTTTTAACCCCTTGGCTTTCGGACGCATTTGCACCGGTGCCCGCTTTAAACAATATATTATTTTGTGTTGTTATGTTACCTAATAACCTAAACACATTTTTGAAATTTTTGTTCAATATTTCCCATTCGCATCGGAAACGTCAAAAGGCCATTTATCATAATCCTAGTCATTTAAGATTTTGGGTTTAATGGTGGAGGGGGCTAGTGAGATGAAGTAGGGTAGATGACTTACGTGGTAAAACATGTCCCTCTACAAACGATTGTAGACCTGTTTCACCGATTTTTTTAATTTGGATGTTTACAAAGATATTCAGGGTGGACTGTTATAGTTGGGACACCCTGTATATTGGTTTAAGTAAGGTGTACTATAATGCGATCAGGAAAAAGTAACACTATTGCACGGGATTTAGAAGTATGTATGGTTTTAACTACTCTACTTGATGAGCGAAATGTACATAAACCAGAAAAATTTGTATGCCAAAAATATCTATTATATTCTGATGGTTACCTATAATTGACGAAAAAATTTCTAATAAATAAATCAATGAATTTTTCCTGTTGCGTTACTTTTCTAGGAATAACTGGTAACTCTATATAATTCATGAATAAAATCTATGAAAAATAGAACAATGAACTTATCTGTAGCTTTGATTTAATCGCTCTATATTATTTATTCGCGAAATCTATAAAAATTAGAACAACTTCTAGGAATAACTGCTAACTCTGTATAATTACAGAATAAAATTTATGAAAAATAGAACAATAAAATTTTCTCTAGTGTTTGTTTAATCGCCTTGCAACACTTATTCGCGATATCTATAGTTTTAATATTTTCTAGAAATAACTTACTGGACAGCTCTGTAATAAATAACGAATACAATAGGTACATAAACCATAGAACAATAGACTCATCTGTAGTGTTGGTTTAATCGCTCTGCATTACTTATTCGCGAAATCTATAAATATTGAAATAATTTCTAGATATAGGAGTGACTGCGTAACTCTCTAATAATTCTCTGTATCATTTATCGCGAAATCTATAAAAATGGAAACAATTTCTAGCAATAGCTGACTTGGGTAACTCTATAATAATTAACGAATAAAATCTATGAAAAATAGAACAATAGACTTATCTGTAGTGTTGGTTTAATCGCTCTGCATCATTTATTCGCAAAATGTATAAAAATTGAACAATTTCTAGCAACAGCTGACTTGGGTAACTCTGTAATAATTAAAGATTAAACCATATAAAAAATAGAACAATAGACTTATCTGTAGTGTTGGTTGAATCGCTCTGCATCATTTATTCGCAAAATCTATAAAAATTGAACAATTTCTAGCAACAGCTGACTTGGGTAACTCTGTAATAATTAAAGATTAAAACATATAAAAAATAGAACAATAGACTTATCTGTAGTGTTGGTTGAATCGCTCTGCATCATTTATTCGCAAAATCTATAAAAATTGAACAATTTCTAGCAACAGCTGACTTGGGTAACTCTGTAATAATTAAAGATTAAAACATATAAAAAATAGAACAATAGACTTATCTGTAGTATTGGTTTAATCGCTGTGTATAATTAAATCGTGAATTCACACTGAATACTTTAGTCTAATTTTTGAAAATGAGAACAATTTGAATTACAAATCGCAGCTATTGAAGTACTTTGATAATTTTATATATGCATTACACTAATGAAATTTGTAAAAAAGTAGTTCAATAGATATTTCGGTTGCATTGCTTCAACCAACCGCTCAGTATAATAAACGAGACACGTATATGTAAACAGAACAATATGCGGTAATAATTATAAGTACTTAGTTATTTTGATCAGTCTTACAAGTATATTGTATGCATATTATTACATTTTACAGTAATAAACATATCTACTGTGCTACTTTGTATGCTCTGTATAAGTAACGAATGAAATGTATGCAAGATAGAACACAACAGGTATTTGATTTGTGACTTTAGTCGCTCTGAATAATTGAGTAGTCAAATGCATTAAATTTTAAATAATTTGCAGATACAACAGCATATATTGTGTTACTTTGATAGCTCTGTGTAATCAATGTGTAAAATATATGAAAGCTAGAACAAGTGGCAGTAAGAAACGTATTTCATGAGTAGCTATGGTTACTCTTTATAGCTGACAAGTTTAATGTAAGAAAATTAGAATAATTACCGGTAATAATCTCATCCATTAAATTACTTTGGTAAATCTGTACAACTAACGAGTATGTATTAAAAATAGAACAATTTGCAGTAGATGGTTCCGCATAATTGACGAAATACAAGGATAAACATATCTTTCATGTTGCTTTAATAGCTCTGTGTAGTAGACAAACCTGATGTATTCAAAATGGAACAATATAAATTATTAACTATATGAACCCAGTTACTATGGACCTCGGTATAAGTAACAACTAAATTGTACGAAAATAAAACATTTTGAGGTTATGAACGTATATACTGAGCTGATTTGTTAACTCTGTATAATGAATGATTAAAATGTATGAAAAGTAGAACAGTATTTGTTAAGTTGCTAGAAAAACTGGTAGTAAGGAACGCATTTACAAAGTAGCTTTGATTATTCTTTATGACTGATGAGGTAATTGTATGAAAATTAGAACAACTTACAGTAATAGCTCCGCCTATTTTATAAGTAATTCTGTATAGCTGCCGAAGGAAATGTACATTTAATATGACAATTTGGAGTATAATAAACGTATACCACCGTTACGCGGTGTCTTTACATACATAGTTTACGTTCATTTTCAATTATTCTAAATGAATTAGCTTGAAGCATTATAATTATGGTAGCCTGTGATGGTGATATTATTCTAAAATTGCTGCTTCACTCAAGACGCTCAATGAATATGAAGTTGCAATAATAAACGCTAAGTAGGTTTGGCAAGTAGAATTGCTGTGACATTAACCAGACAAGACCTGTTAAATGCAACTATTATCAATTAAATTCTGTTCCAAGTACATGTCTAACTATTTGACTACTTGGTGGAATTAAATAATGATTCCACCTGTTCTTTGTCATCGCTATTGGAGGAAATTAAAACTGTTAAATACAAAATATGTATTAAGAAGTACGGAAAAATTGGAAACTAATTTCGTTAACAGTTAATACAATTTCAAAACCGAAATGCTTCGATCTCAGAAATATTTAGGAAGTGTAATAAAACTATATTTTAAGCTGATAGCAATGAATATATTTTAATATTGTTATGAGAATCGTACTCAGTTTATACAGGGTTTCCCACGACGTGAGGTCCCTACTTCGTGTATGTAATCTTCAGATCAAATATAGTTAACAATTCAGTAAACGGTTTTCAAAATGCAGAGTGTTAAATTATTATTTATTAAATAATTACCATTGCAGAAAAGCGAATATTTATTTTTATTTGTGTTTAAATTTACTATACATATTGTTCATAATGGCCACCGTTGCTCTCGATACACACACTGCCTCTTCTTAACCCTTAACCGGACAAGGTGTGCCTGACAGGCACATCCTGATGGTTTTTAAGTTCTATTTTTTCGCAGAAAAATTATTGGGCCTTGGGTATTTTATTTATCCTTCACTGGGGTATATTACGTACGTTTTTGCTTTTACTGATAAGTTTTTTCTTTTTAGATCCTTTAAAAAAATATTAAATTTTTTTGTTACTCAACCGGTCAGTTGTGCCTGTCAGGCACATGTTGCAAAATGTCATTTGGCACCCTTTTGTGTATCACTACTCAGCTGTGTTTCTACAATGTTGACAATTTGTCAGACTTCGACGAAAAATATTTTCTAAACGAAAGTGACGAAGAGGATTTCAATTCTGATTCTGAGGAAGAAGTACTTTCTGAAGCATCTGAAGTATATGATGTTCAGGATATGTCGGAAAATTCAGATAACGAGGTAGAACCAGCAGCTACAGCTTCAAGTTCTTTTGTGGAAAAAGATGGGATGGTGTGGTTATCAAAACCGCATGATATTGGTGGTCGTACCCGTAAGCGGAATATTATAAAGTCCGCAGTAAACAGTGTGCCTCCCTTCTGGAAAATTCATTGAAGAACCTATTGACGCGTTTTCGTTGTTCGTAATTATATGGTATGGTATGGTGGCTGTGTGATTCGAAGACATATTATCCTTTGAAGGGAATACCGTATCTTGGAAAAGAGGGAAACCAAAGGGTAATTGAGATAGGGGCACCGTTGGAGAAACACTGACAGAGTCATACCAAAGGACCCACCGCAATGTTCCTTCTGACAACTTCTTCACGAACTACACTTTAGCAGAAAAACCCTTAGATAATGGTCTTACCATTGTAGGAACGCTAAAAAAGAACAAAACACACATACCACCAAAGTTCCTACCCAATAAAGCAAGGCCAGAAGGGTCTTCGACCTTTGGCTTTACAAAAAAATTGCTCCTGTGTCTTATGTTCCCCAAGTTAAAAAATCGGTGATTTTACTTTCAACAGTGCATCAATCGGCTGACATTTCGGAAGAGAAGAACAAACCGGAAATAATTTTAATTTGTAACGATACAAAGGGTGATGTCGATTCATTTGACCAATTAGTACACGAATACATGTGCAAAAGAAATTTTTTGGGAATTCAGTAGATGTTGCCGGTGTTGCTGCTTATGTTTTGTGGAGGAATTTGCATTCACAGGGGAATAAAAGAATATGCTAAATAAGACGTATTTTTCTGCGGGAATTAGAAGAAGAATTAGTGACTCCACAAATCAGACGAAGACCTCGAAAGGGCTTACCGGAGCCCACCCTGCAAAGCATTACACAGTTTTCAGGCAATACTGAAGCCGAGACTTCACTAGTAAACCAAACAGGGAAACGCAGGCGCTGTTACATTTGTCCAGCTAAGAAAAGTAGAAATCACAAACCAATTTGTGGCAAACGTAAACAAAATGTGTGTGGAGAACATAGCTGTGCAAAGAAAAATTGACATAATTGTGCCTAATTTCTATTATTTACAGTACCAAAATATAGTTACTCACGTTAGAATGTATAAAACTGTATTTCCATATGTTGCTTTAATTGTTTTCTATGTAAAACCGGAAGCATACAAGTATTATATTTAATACAGATAAATAAATACATACATTTAAAATGTTAAACTTGAGCATATATACTGTAAAAAGTAGCGTGTCTAGTAGACACACCTTGTCCGGTACTGTTAGTAAAATAGCTTGACCGGTTAAGGGTTAAGAGAGATCTGGTTGCCCTACGTAACGTATTACTGATTTTCGGAATTAATTCTGCTGCCTCAAAAATGCGTCTTCTAAGATATTGTTGTTAATGTACCACGAATGCGAGTATGGAGAACATTAAAACGTCTTGGCTTATATCCATTTCATATCCAGTCTCCTCAAACCCTCTTACCTAAAAATTTCGCTAGTCTAGTATGAAATATTGCCGCTGGATCATTCAAAACCGAAATCTACCTAATAGAATTTTATTCAGGGATGAGGTAACATTTTCAAGGAATGGATTAATAAACAGAAAGAACGGCCACTCTTGGGATAAGACGGAGAATCCACACGAAATGACAGCGTCAAATTATCAACATAAGTTTTCAGTAAATATCTGGTGCGAAATTGTTGATAACATGTTCGTTGGTCCATTCGTTTTTGAGAAATATTTAACCGCCGACAGATATTTAAATTTTCTAGAAGATCATTTGGGCGAGCAGACATGGTATCTATGTGGTACCAGCACAATGGTGCCGCTGCGCACTGTGCGTTACGTGTAAGACAATTTCTGAATCGCGCTTTGAAAGACGTGTAATTGGTAGAGGAGAACAGCACCCCTGGCCCCTAAGATTTCCAGACCTAACTTGTTTAGATTATTATTTGTGGGACTATATGAAAGATATGGTATACCAAACACCATCAGACTAAGAGACTGTTGAAAATCTTAGGAGACGCATTTTTGAAGCAGCAGAAGTAATTCGGAATAACAATGATGTGTTACGTAGGGCAACCAGATATCTCTGAAGAAGAGCCAGAATGTGTCTCGAACGCAACGGTGGACATTTTTAACAACCTTTATAGTGAAGTTACTATCAATTATTTTTATTTTGCAATTTTAGAGCCTTTCTTCCCAATCCCCACCATAATTCCTCCCCCTATTACGACTCCCAGCCCCAGCTGTACTTGTTTTATTTATCGCCCCCATAGAACTTTTTAAAAGTCGGCGCTTATGATGAATGAATGAAAAACAGACATTTCCAAATTTGCATCTAGCAATGTTAATCTTGAAAATCCCAAAAAAAAATGTCTGCGGCGCGAACTCTCCTCTATACCAACACATTACCTTCAACGCTAAAGGCAGCCTATCTGCACTTAAAACCTACTCTTCGCTCTTGATCGTGAAGCTTAAACATAGTTCACACATCCAAGCAATGAAAGGAGATTCTTAAGAGCAGCAGAAGGACACACAAATCAAATAAAATGAGAAATGGTGTTATAAGAGAAAATCACGTATTCCCCATTGTAGATGCAATAATTAAGAACAAAAAAAACTGGACGCCACACGTAGCCAGAATGGAAGACGACCATAGATGGCATTACGTAACACCATTAAGGGAAAAAGAACATTGGTAGGCCCAGAAACAAATGGTTGTAGAAAAGCCGGAACAGGTCGCAAAGTCTAATCCTTGAACCGTAGTAAATGAGAACGGTTATCCAATAAATATCTTATCCGTACACACTTTGACGAACATATTTTAAATTAGTCTTTACTAAATTTGGGACACATAATTCCTAAACACGACAATTACAAAACACAAATTTTTACCAACATGGCGAAGCGATAGACTCCTTAATGACGTCGTCCTTATCTAAATAAGTTAGCAATAGCTGTATAAAGCTATCTTTATTTATACTCGTAATTCGTAAATTTCCAAATTTTTGATAATTTTTTATTTCTAAACAATAAATATTATATTACAGTTGCTGTAATAATTCTATGCTAATCTTCTTAAATTAGAACACTCTTAAAGTTAATTGTAGATCTTACAGGCGGGTTTTTGAAAAATACCACTTTAAAGTGTAATAACTTTTTATTACACTTTAAACTATAATCAAGAAGCTAGGATACCAAAAGCTGAAAACTTCCGATACTTCCTGTATCAAACGTTCTTGCCCACATAGAGTTGGTAAACCACTCGACAACCGAACTATTTGGAACGACAAGGGTCGTTACTCTCAGACTTAATAACTACAAAGGAAGTAAAGTCATGCTCACATTACAGCTTAAAACTAGAACCCAATTAATTACTCTCATTTACCCGATGAATCTTATACTGCCAGACGTGTTAATACAACCACAAAGAAGCCGAATTAAATTTCAGTAATGACCACAATACCCTATAATATCTCAAATTATATAAACTAGATGTGCTTATGTTTACTTAAGAAGCTTACACAGGGTGTATCTGCTAAGACGAAGCATCATGATATCTCAGCTATTTGCAGAGTTAGGAAAATGTTTTTTAAGGAAGATTGTAACAAGGCAGCGTCCCCTAAGTATAGGTGCTAATCGATAACAGTTGACATAATCTCATTTGTAAATGCCAAAAGCCGCATTTAGAAGTATATGGGAAGACAATATCGGCGCAACGCTCTTTTACTGATAGCTGTCAGCTAGATATTTCATTGTGTTATTTTCGTTTTTATGTTATTACCGCACAATAATAACCCACAGGTTAAATCCACAAAATTTATTTAAAGATTTTAATGAAGGGATCATTGTTGAGAACAATGTCCAAGTAATTAACACTAAAAATGTTTTAACAATATGTATGTGCAGTTCATATGTAGGGGGCATTATAATTTGTGTAAAAATAATTTTTCTAATATTTAAAATACCCGATATATCAAGCTGACTCGTTTTAGCAGACTTACCCTATAGATAAAAAATATACATTTTTTTTGGGGACGATTTCGCCATTTACACCGTTTACTATGTTACTTTGGTCTGCGCAGTAGGCATACACCAAATACCCTAAATGAATTATTTTTTGTAGAAAACCCAATTATACAGTCCCTTCGTTAGTGTATACAGAGTGTGAATTTAAAACGTACAAGGTATTAAACTTTCCTAGAAAACGTTTCTACAACATGGAGGGAGAATCATCATGACTCACTAACCTTCCCCATTCACAACCCCTTAGGCACTAGGTACCAAAAAAAGTTTCAAATGATAACATGAAACCTCATTGAGAAGCTCTTAGAAAGTTCTATTCAGTAGCAGCAACCTAATTTTTCCCCAGACTTGTTCGAAAAAAATAAAAGATTCTGAGCCAATTATAATAATTAAAATTAAAAAATATTAGTTTAATGTTCAAAATGAGTTCCATTATTCTGCAGGCAATAGTAAAGTCTGTTCTCAAATCATCTCCAAATGTTCTGGGAGGTCAGTTGCGGAATCGTTTAGTACTCCTGAACTATTCGTTGTTGCAGCAGAGCTATGGACTGAGACTGAGTTTTGTAAGCAACAGATTTTAGGTGACTCCATTAAAAGAACTATAATGGGGTCTAATTTAGAGATCTTGGGGGTCAGTCTACTGGTCTTCTCTCTCCCATTTCCAACAAGATGGGACACTTCTTCACCATAAACTCCCTGTAAGGGCATGGTTAGACCAACATTATCCAGGACAATGGAATGAATGGTATAAGAAGACCAAAAGAATGGCCCCCAAGAACTCCAGATTTGACCCCATAAGACTTTACTATTACATAGAGAATGATAAAACCCATTTAATCATTAAATCTAATATATTTAAATATTAATTGGGTAATTGGATCAGAGTTTTATTTTTTGTTTTTTCCGAAGCAATTCGGGAAGAAAACGCTGCTACTACGTAATAGCATTTTCTAAGATCTTTTCAATGAGGCATCACACAGTGGGTATTACCATTTGAATTTTTTTTGTACCTAGAACCTTAAGGGTTCAATAGGGACGGTTGCCTTATGAGTCATTATGATGAGTCTACGTTATAGAAATGATTTCTTGAAAAGTTCAATGACTTTATTCCCAGAGACGCAATGCACCTTTTTAAATTGACACCCAGTATACTTTGTTAATTGTTTGCTGCCTGACTTTGTTGAAATTCATACTTACATTTAATACTTATATTTTAATAATAATAATAGACAATTTCAACAAGTATTAATTTTGATTTTTGCTTTATACGTATTTCGACATACAAAATGTCATTATCAGCAGCATTTAATGTAGTAAACATGTAGCTAGCCGGCCTCGGTGGTCTAGTGGTTAGCGCATTTGCCTTTAGATCCGAGGGATGCGGGATCGAAGCCGTAGGTCCCGTGCCACTGCAATGTGTGGCACGTTAAAACTCACTACTGGAGTTGGAATTACCCCAGATAGGCAAAATTGTTAGTCAGGGTGTACAATGGGCCAAATGTGGCCTAAGTGCATAGAGATGCTTGGAAACAGCGTCCTAGATCTCGCTCTTTCAAATCATCATCATCATCATCATCAAACATGTAGCTATGGCAACAGAATACTGGATGTTGATTTCGGGCTTGGCTCAGGTCTTATATTCCAAAGATTGAACTCATAAATTCCCCGCTATTGGAAGTTTTGGTATGGAAGACCTGAGCCAAGTCCGAAATCAATATCCAGTGTGGTGTTACCTTAGCTACAAATGTTTACTATATTGTTTTTGATAATGAAATTTTGTATGTCTAAATACGTATCAAGCAAAACCTGTTGAAATTGTCTATTATTATTAAAATATATCCAGTATACTGTTTACGAAGGGGCTGTATAATTGTGTTAATGTAAGGCACAGAAAATAATTCATTTGGGGTATTTGGTCTTTACGTACTGCAGAGACCAAAGTCATGTATTAAATGGGATAAAATTCGAAAGCATCGCCAAAAATCTACAGGGTAGGTCTTCTAGAGCGAGTCAGCTTAGAATATCGGATATTTGAAATATTCAAAAATTGACGCCCTGTATACTGGCCAGGTGAATAGAATACTATAACATATAAACATTGGAAAACCCCTTACAACCACGATACGGTGGTGGTAAAGCAAGGGATTATATATTTAAATCACCGTCTCCAATCAATCCTATCATACAATAACCTTACATCGTTTCCATCGTTCACATGCAATCAACATAAAACCGTCATTGTAAAACAGTCATTGGCTCCAATGTTGAAACGGTAATTGTACCTGATATTTTCTGTAGTTGAAGACTCAAATACGTTGGAAAACGTTAAGCCCCAGAACCTAAAATACTTAGCATGCCAAAAACAAACATTTAACTGATTAATTAGAGATTATGTATATTTACGAAGTACACAACTTACATCTCCACACAGGTAATTTACGGTTTAATAACGAATGCTTCAAATTAAACTAAAAAGCAAGAATATAGCACAATTCATAGAAACTTTCCAGTCACTGAACCTGCTAATGACAACAGCAATGGACTTGTATCTACATACATTTTTGGCAAAAAGTTTTTCATTGTCTCAACCAAATACAATATAATGCTGTATTTATGGATACATATTTATTGAACGTATGCAGATTGGCATTTGCTGCACAATAACAAATTGATATTTGAAAATTTTTCTATTTGTCAATTTGTCAAACCTTTAGTTCCCCACATGTGATTAAACCTACAGAAAACCCTCTTCATTCATTTTGAAAAGTGCATTTTACAACTGTATTAGCGAAACGAAATTGCAGTAAAAATAAAATAAACATGAAAGAATTATCGTCTACATTCCACTTGCATGGCATTCAATCAGTGTGTTTTATTGGAAGTGTACATTATTAATCACCAGTTGCATTGTGCAATACCGAGCCATCGAACAAATATAAATCTAGTTAATAATTACAGTTGACAGGCAATCCCTGGACTGCCAAAAACACTCATGATGAGCTGGATATATGTTGCTGCATGTACATGAAAATTACAAATAACACTGCCTAGTGCTTTGCAGCTATTGTCATGAAGCGGATTTTGTTCCAGTTGTGATCATATCCAACCTGATCAACATTTTAACTAAACACAATCTACGAAATCTACTTTATAAACAGTTTACTAACTTAGGACATTAAACAGTAGGAACGTCGCCAAAGACAAACCATAACTTAAATGTAGGTACCCTAGTGTGTCCTTCCAGGTTTACTTCCAAGGAAAAGAGTTTACTTAATAATTATAATTAAGATAACAGATGCTCTACCAAGGTGATTCTTAACTACCAGGAATACAGATATGTTTATACCGACTCAACTGGTACTAGCAGGAATATCAGTATTGTTGAGCCTCACGATAAATGTTTTTATAAACCAAAAACGATCTCGGGCAGTTAATATTTCAATATGCCTTGATTTTGTTGAAAAATGTTTGGTGACAATTATATTACAACTTTTGCTACCGTACTCGTCCTTCACTTTTTGATAAGTACTTGATGCTTATCCTGTACGATATAGTGCCTAAACTTATCAGATTTATACTTTGAAATGATTGAAAGACGGTATTGAAGTTTGTAAAACCGGCTTACCACCAAATATCTTTCATAAAACTTCTTTGGATAAAGAATGTTTAAGAGTTTCTACAGTAATGTGGGTTGCGGGTACACAATCACGGCCAGGTATAGAAATTAATACCTCGAAAGGTGCTTCATGAAAAGTCTCGTTAATAATAACTATTGTTATTAAGATTATCCTTAAACCGTGGCAATATTATTTTATTGAAATTTGTTGCTACTTCTTTTGTATTGTATAAAGGAGTCTTTTTAACTGTATACCGTACGTACCATACCTTATAGTTACTTCGTAAGACAATCTGCTATAGTCGATTTCTTTGGTTTACCGTCCACTGTAATTCCAAAGGGTTCAATAACTTCCGCCGTATGATGTCGATTTCCGTTGCCTTTTATATAGTCCACGTTTCCAATTGCTCTGAAAACCCCTACGTATACGATATACCTATAACATATAACTAGTTCCTGTACACTTGTAAATATCTCAGTGAATTTCATTGGATATGCTCTAACAAAATAATTCTATTAACCATTTCAATGCCTCATTCGGAAATAATAAATCCATATCAAATACTTCTTAATTTTGGGTAAACATACTTTTTATAATACGTTACATTAGTAGTATTAGATATAACTCCAATTATAACTTCTCATGTTGTTGCTTACTTCCTAATTGATGACGTTTTCTAACTAAAACAAATAGAGCTCTTCATACAAGTAAATTTAATGTTTTAAATTCCTTTTGATAAATAGCACATAAACCACAACAAAGGCAGGAATCATAACATTAATGCCGTTTTTTATGATTACTGACTAAACAAATACTGCTTTTGAAATTTGTTCGTTTAGCAAAGATTTCTGAAAGCCTGGATACAATATCTCCGTCATGTAAGGTGATTTATATTTCCATTTACCTGCTAATCCGCTTACCTGACAAGGCCGCCAAAGCAAGGTGGATTGCCAGTCGAAAAGATGTAATCTTTCATTTACTTGTACCGCGAACGATTAAAAATAAATCCGTTTTGTCAAAGGGAATGTATAACTACGGCAAGAGATTATCAAGCTCCGGAACCAGCGCCAAGTTTAGTTTCAGGGATTTTGTAAGGTAACTCGACGTGCATTGCAGCCTTTCCAAGAGCTTATGCAATGAAAGCATATCAGATTTCGAAAGCGAAACGCCACGCGGCCACAATGTATTATTTCCTCTGCGGTTATGAAAGATAAATGAACTGCATTAGGTCTAAGACCGCCACTCACCGACGGCTTTAGCTTAGTCCTGGTCAAATCTTACAAGTTGCAACAAAAGCTCCTTTTCAGAGCCGGGTAATAAGGACTTTATGGGGCAAATCTTTTTTATAGGAATTCTGAAAACATGGTGGATAGCAAAGGCCTGTGGCAAAAATTAATCACGTATACGCCGATTAATATAGCTCTGTGCGTCCGTTGTCAAAGTTCGTTACAAGTAGATACTTAGTGTAACGTAAGCGTGATAGGTAAACGGTAATACTCCTTACAGTAATTTAAAACAGAGGAACGGATTCAAAAACTAAAATTTTTTTATTATATAATGTACATTAGCGGAAACCAAATCTGAGTATGCGCCAGTACGCTGACGTCAAAGAACAGACAAAACTGAAAAATTGTTGTTCCCGCAGTTCTTCCTTTCTTATACAAAATGCCTTATATTTTCAGAAGTATAATAAAGGAACGTTTATGTTATATGTGTGAATAAAATTTGCATGTAAACAATTAGGTAATATGCAGGGCCTGACACATCACTGTTGCATTTTGGTTCGTGGCGCGCATATGACGTCACGCGGAGAGTATCTTTCTGCTTAGCTTTAGATACACATGTAGATTTCTTTGCTGTTTTGTGGTTGTTACAAGTGTATTTAATTTTTGAAGTAGGATGTATATCACCAAATACAAGCCTTCGGTTTCGTAGACTGTTCCAACCACATTTATGTTACATAAGTTATATGCAGCGTAAAATTATCAGTAAAAAAACTATATTCCAGTGCATTCAAATTCCTATAAATAGCACAAGAGTTTTTAATTTGGAATTGGGGGGAGATGTAAAGTCTGTCTATTAGATGTTGGACAACTTTTATTTAATAACATATAATACATAACGTCATTATATATTTTAAGTAACCGTTTTTACCAAATTTTCGCTTTTTACATAGTGTTCGATCTTGCAGTGCCTTATTTACATTTCTAATTCTGAAATACATTCTTGATCTAAAAAATAATGTTTTAATTTGATCACTGCATTGAAAAGAAGCAGCTTGATGCACTAAAGTCTTTAAATAGTGTTTATAAATAAGTAATGTATGAGAATTAAAGGTATTAAAAATATCTTCTAACTGTTCCATACATTTCATAAATTCTTCTGACGGTTTTCTTAACCTACCTTCAGATAAATGGTCTACCAAAGTGTATTGGTCTTGATTGGAATTATCCTCGGTTTCTTTGTTCGTAAGGCTTGAGAAGCATTGCCCGCTTAAAAGTTTTCCCTTAATTATGTCTGAGTTATATAAGTTAGGGGTGATATCTTTTTCGACGTTGCCACCATCTGAGAGAGATCCTTCATTTCTTCTAAAATGTATGCTCTCAGGCGATACTTGATCTCTAAGGAATCGATCTGGTCGTGGAGGTCTCTCTTAGATCTAATTACCCCAAAAAATTCTCCAAAACATCTTGGTTCAATCGATACGTTAATATGTACTTAATATGAAAACTTTCTTGGAGGTCATTAAATATAACAACCTCAAAGAGTTGTTGCTAAGTATGATGGCTTTCTGGAAAGGCAATAATATTTTTCTTCCTTTCACTCTAAGGTTACTCATGGTCTTGGTCATTGTATCTAATATACCTGTTTGAATATCAAGCGATAGACCAAATGCCTTAATTCTTTCTCGACTATCAGGTTCTGGAACTTTAACATTAAAACAGTCAAACCAATCGTTTACCTACAATAAAACATTATTTACTTAACAGGAATATATAAACAGGTACGCTACTTACTTCTTTAAAAAATTCAGTGCATTCCAACCAGTTTTCAGTTTCATATTTTGCTAGTGTTCCACATGTAGTAATGGCCCTTGAAACGGTATGAGAAAAGAGTTTTGTTGCATATTTTACTTTCTGTCTTTTTGCAGCCATTGCATTTAAACTTTCCACAGAAATTTTGTGGGCTATGCTTAAATCCGATGTGCTAGTTAGTTTAAGAAGCTTTTCTATTGTAGATTTATTTATCTCTTTTCCTTTAACTATAAACCCCTGGTCTACAAAATGATTTCTTATTAATTTTATCAAGTGTGGTACATCAGCAAGCACATCTTATTATTGTTGGTCGGATTGTAAAACCATGTTTGGCTAACAGTTATATCTGTTCATTGTGTAAAGCCCTATTACCTCCACCCATATCACTGACCATTGCCACTATAGGAAAACCAGCACTTTCGACGAAAGTTATTATCTCAACGATTTTATCTTTTGTCATACGGCAGTCATAATCAAAAAAACGGGCTGTTTCCAGTTGCCAAATAAACCCCTTAACATCACAACCTGCACATAACTGTAAGGCTTTAAAGTTTTATCAGCAGCTTTGTCATAGAGGTAACATTTCGGGATTTTAACTTCATCGAAGGAGAGAACACACAATCGTTGCATTTCGGTCATATCTGCTCTCGTAATAATATTGAAAACCTGTGTCAGAATGCCCGGGGCAATTTTAATTTTTTTACACCAGGCTCTCGGCGTAGAAACAGCTGGAAAAGGATAGCCCTTTTTCAGCAGTAACCGGTGGGCTCACGCACCAGCAGAATGAATAACAATTGCTTTGGAAATGTCTTCTACTGTCTACTTCGGACGCTTATTCGGTTCTTGTAATTTTTTAATTTGTTGCCGTGTAAAGATGTTTTTTTCAAACGCCTCCTTTTCATTTCTTAGTTTGCTAATTTCCTCTATTAGCTGAGCAATAATTACTGTTCGATTATCATCCTCTGTATTGACCCTAAAAAATAAAATACAAACAATAAGATAACGAATGAATATACCAAAAAAAAACGAATGTTTATCCAATGCTCTTTTTAGTTTCTTTTAAAGCCACAGTGCCTATAACGAACTTGCGAATGGGAAACGTTGCGAGGAGACCCGAAGGCAGTTCCGCTAACTGCTGCCACTGTTTGAGGTAGTTAGTGACGTGGCGCACTAACCCAGGGGAAACAACTGTTTTAGGTACTCTCCGAGGCAGCGCGGGTTGCAGCGTTAGAGCGAAGATTTCAGTCAACCATTCAAGCAGGCACCGCGCGGATCGTTCCTTAACTTTGAGTACTGTTTTGTCAGTACTTGCGCTTGTCCGCCACGCTGCTTCCATACAATTTTAATGTAATATCAGGTGTTGTGTATCTTTAAGTTAAAAAAGTTATATTATATATGATATTAGTTAATGCTATTCCTTATTTTGATTGTCCATTGAAAGTTGTGGTCAACCTGACGTTTATGTGATAGTGCTGCTCATTCACCTAAATAGTTTTATTTTCTCAATATTTACACCTTGGTAAGCAGGTCGTGAATACCTCGAATCCTTATTTTTGACCGTAACTAGGGTCGGTTGCTAATGACGCGCTCAATTGAATGATTTTAATCAGTTGGTTGTTCCCTCCTGTGATATAGGTTATTCTTGTGTATAAAATTTAATTAAAAGCATCGTAATGTGATTTTAAAGTCTGCATTTTCGTCGACGTTTGAAACATTTTTTGGTTTCTGAAATAGTTAAAAAAAATACTATAAAGTATTTATCAAGATTTCAATTGTGGAATTTTCTAGTAATATTTTATACAGGATTTGAAATTGAAAGGGAATTACCTAATAGCATCTGACGGAACGCCTTCGCATTATGCTTTAAAGTTTCGACATTTTCTTTATCAAATGTTTCCAAATAGGTGGATAGGGCATAGGGGTTCTATGAATCTCCAGCTCGTTCGGGTGACCTGAATCCATTGAATTTCTTCCTTTCGGGACATATAAAATCTAAAGTTTATACCGAACGAATTTTATTTTAAAGAGTTGGGGCTCAGACCTGTTGGTGAAATACGATGAATTCCTGTCAACCATCTTGCTAGTGCAACTGATGAACTTGTACATCGAGTTGGTTATTTCCAAGAAGTAAATGATGGCCATTTTTAGTATTTTTTCACGTGCTATAATTTATGTTTTTTAATTTACTTGTTCTTTATTGTATGTTCTTTAATGTTTTGTTGTCGTGTGTTGCTAGGTACTAAACCAAATGACGACGCATTATTATTGAGTGTTTTGTTCAATACCTCTAAAATTATTAAAAATAAGGACATCAAACATATCACCGAACTCGCAAAAAATGGTTCTATTGTTATACAGACATGAAAGTATTCCATTTCATACAAAAAATTTAATATTATTTCTGACTAATCCGGAAGTTCTTTTGACCTCCAATATCTTCATTATATATGCTTGGGAAATGAATGAATAAACATTTTCATTTCAATAAGTTTCCTATCTATAATTATAATAATAGTAATAATAATAATAATAATAATAGATGTACGGTTTTAAGAAATCATTGT
>JABXWE010030982.1:0-12798 GCA_014611495.1 Limonius californicus
AAGTATAATTTGGATCTTCGCACGCTACCGTAGGCTTGTTTAAAATTTATATATAATAAATGTGTTTCTAGTTTAAATTCGTCTAGATTTCTCTTAGTGTATATATCTGATCTACTTCTGATCTTCCCCTCTCCGGAATCCGCTTTGATTTTTACCTATGATCCTTTCTGCGTGTTTCTCCAATCTGTTCTTTATGAATATGGGTAATATTGTGTATAGAACATTCAACAACGCTATTCCTCGGTAATTTCCGCAATCCTCTACTTCCTTTTTTATGTAAGGGACATATGTAAGCTAGATTCCATGTCTTTGGCGTGTCTTCCTTATACCATATTTCTAGGATCATATTGTATATTTCTTTATGTAAGATTTCAGCGCCGTGTTTGATTGCCTCGGCTTGGATTGGACCTGCACATCTATTGTTCTTTAATTTTTTTATTATACTTGCTATTTCTTCCAAATCAGGGGTATTTTCTTCGGTCGTCATAGTGCATGGAACAGTGTTCAAAATTGAGAGTATTTTTCGTATGGAAAAAAAAATATTGGTTTCGTTAAACAGGTCAACAACTTTTGCATCCCTTAATTTGTCTTCAGGTAAATTCTTCTTCATCCATAAATTATATCAAACGTTCAATTCTCCGGCGGCATCGTCCAACTCAACAATTCTGCCATCTTGTATATTTCTGTAATACTAGTTTTGATAATGTATAAAGGATGTAGTTTTGTTAACGCAAAAGCTGGGGTATTTTCTTGGGAAAATCGAATATATAACTATGACGTTAGCGAATCTTGATATGGTATAATTAGCGAACGTCGCCAGTATTCATTATCATTGCCTGTGTTTTTGCTTTTACGGTCTTTTTTTAATACGTCAAGGATTCCTGTAATGTGTTCGCCCAGCGCGATCAAATCCATGGTCTTTGCTTGCAAGGCGTTAATTATTGGCTCCAACACTGCCGAGTATTTTGCTATTGTAATTAAGGCAACGACGAACAAAGGTTTCTTAACCACTGAATGCAACTACTGGTATGCAGATTTTCTTGTGGGATAATTTCCCTCTGTGGATAATTTTTCTAGTGCTTTCAGAATCTCTGGGAAATTCTGAGAAAATTTTCGAATTGATTTATATTTCTCCGACCATCCCTCTCACACATTCGCAATACATTAGGAGCACAATTCGTACGAGCAGTCGATTCCCTGAAAAAGTGTATTGTATCCTATATCCCTTAAAGTACTACGCTATTTTTACCAACGTAAAGTACTAAGCGGGGTCTCTGAAGGACCCCAGGCTTTTTTTATATCTACTTCGCTGATTTTAGGTAGTATGGGTGAAATAAGTAAAAACAATATTATTTAGTATGTAATATATATTTAAGGAATACAAAGAAACAGAAAATAACACGAGTTACAGTATGATGAACAAAAAAAATTAAACGTCTTCTTGGAAATGGGTTATGCACTTTATGTTTGAATAGCTGCGTCTATGAATTGCACAGACAAATTGGTTGCATTGATTACATTTGATGTTAACCTTTTTGTCCTGTGATCTAGAACACAGGTGGCATCTTCCCCGTTTTTTACGTTTATTCGGATGGGCTCTTCGGGTTGTACTGGAGGGCTTACTCCACACGCAACCATTGCTCTGTATACATTGGCATTGTTCTTTACGTCCGGAATTCGCCGTTCCATGTTGGGTGTAGCCAGTTGCTTGCCTAAACATTGGAGGAACATTTTCCTCGATGAGGATTTTGTATAATCAGGGTTCTTGGCAACATATACGATAAAGCTATTCAAGGCGGCAGAATCAATCACGTTCATAAACAAACGAAAAGGCCAGCGGGAGGTGCGACGAGAGCAAGTATATTCACTTATCATTTTGTGAGCATTATCAACAGCCCCTTTAGTGGCGTTATAATTTAGGATCATGTTGGGTTTTTTATGTTCTTCTTCAGAAACAGATGGGTCTTCGTGCTGAGTGGATAAGACATGAACCAATTTTTTTTATTTTTGGTGTGTAGGCCACCATAGTAACTTTGTCAGAAAACACAAATTGCGATGAATAAATTGCTCTCCCTGTGGTGATATTCAGTTCCTTTGGAGTGTCTGGTTTATTTTTACGTACTGTCCCAATCAAAGTCATATTTTTTGACAGCAAAAATTCAGCTAAAGCTACAGACGTAAAGAAATTGTCTGTAGTAACACCACGACCAGTACCAAACAGAGGTGAAACTAAATCTGTAACTACCCGGAATCCTTGGTTTTTTTCTGGACGCCCGCCAGGCTGTTTACCGGTGTAAACCTGCAGGTAGTGAAGATAAGTTGTCTTTACGTCTGCAGATGTCCAAATTTTGATCCCGTACTTAGCAGGCTTAGAACTCATATATTGTTTGAATGGGCACTTTCCACGAAAAGCAGCTAGTTGTTCATCCACTGTTACCGTTTCGTAGGGAACAAAGGCTTCTCGGCAATTCTTCACAAAGTCTTCAAATATGTCTCTAAACGCAGCCAACTTATCTGTTTGCCTTCTCTCTAGTCTCGTTGTTTTGTCATCAAATCTTATGAATTTACTGAACATAATAAATCTATCTCGAGACATACACGCTGTAAAGATGTTGCGACGAATGGACTCATCTGTGCTCCACATTTCTTTTACATTTTCTTTCCTGCAACGAAGTGCTCCTGCAGAAATCAAAACACCAATAAATGCATCGAGCTCTACAATATCTATATTTTTCCAGGACTTTTGCTTTCCAGGATTTTTTTCATTATATAGTTTATATGCGCGAGTTGCTTCTTGATTAGTGTATTTGCAGATCTTATTTTTCATTTCTATAGTCACGAAAAGATTGAATACTTCAAATATTTCTTTGGCTGAGTTAGTGTACGCTGTTGGTCCCGGTTTGGTTGTGACAATGTTCCTCGATGGACGGCGCGAAGAAGTGTGACGTTCAGAGTTCCAAATACGTCCCGATTTTGCTACGTACTGTTTACTGTTGATAGCTTCAGCTTCATTTCTTTCCATTATTGATTCTTCCCCATCTTCATATTCAAGAGGTTCGTCTTCTCCTTCCTCAAGCACTTGTTCAGTATTATCTTCCATTTCCGATGAGCTATCGTCTTGAAAAACAAAATTGGGATCGCGATCTTCATCGTCACTAACATTTAGATCATTAGTATCACTATCTTCGCCAGAGCATTCCACAACATTCGAGACTGTTCTGGAATGTTCCACAATGTTCCAGAACATTCCACAACATTCGAGACTGTTCTGGAATGTTCCACAATGTTCCAGAACATTCCACAACATTCGAGACTGTTCTGGAATGTTCCACAATGTTCCAGAACATTCCACAACATTCGAGACGTTCTGAATGTTCCACAATGATCTGGGATGTTCCGGTATGTTGTGGAATGCTCTCGAATACTGTGGAATGTTCTGGACTGTTCTAGAAATTTACTAATAAATTATAACATAATGTACTACGCGGGGTCTTCTAGGGACCCCAGTCACAAAATAATCATTTTTATAAAAAATATACAAGCAAAAAAATCCAAATATGATTAAAATCGTTTATCAAGGATGGAAAATCAGGTACCAATAAGGAAAATATGCAGAAAAAAATATTTTCTAAAGTAACTTGAAAAATGTGACTTGGGGCCCCTGAAGGACCCCGCGTAGTACTTTAAGGGATATAGTGGCAATAGTATTTCTAATTTTCGGTGCCTCGTTTGCATCGTTCACCACAAGATGGAGTTTGTGGGTTAAGCAATCAAAAAATAATGGTCGAACATATTTCTTCTTCCTTAAAATCGCTTGTAGGTACACCGCCCTCTTTGCCTGCCATTGTAGAGCAGCCATCGAAACCAAATCCTACGCAATATTCTGATGGAAAATTATAGCTAACCAAAAAATGGTCAATTGCTTCGGCGATTGATGAGGCATCTTGTGCTTTTAGTGCAACAAAACCTACAAATTCTTATCGGATTTTCCCTTTGCTTTCGTTGTAGAACCGCAAGCCCATTGATAGCTGTTTTTCCCAGCTATGTCCGCTGTTTCATCAGCTAAGACTGTAACATGATTTCTCACAGATGTCAACGTAATTCGCACTTATTTGCGCTTACTCACAGACAGAATTTTGTACATATTTCTGTTCCGTGTAATAAGTGTTTTGCAGAATTTTGTACAAAATTTTGTAAAAAACTTTGAACTAAATTTTGTACAAAATTCTGTGCCGTGTCATACAGGCCTTAGTTTTGCTGTTTTTGGTTTCCAAAAATCTTTATTTCCCCAGTGTCCTTCTTAGCCCTTTTTCGGCCATTATTGATTTTATATATCATTCCCAACTTAAGGCTGGTCTTCCTCTTTTTCTTCTGCCAAACGGAGTCCATTCTGTAACTTTTCTTGGCCAACGTTGTTCTGGCATTCTCTTTACGTGTCCATACCATTGTAGTGCTCTGTTTTCTAAGGTTTTGGTAATGGATTGTTCTACTCCCATTGTTCTCCAGATCTCTGTTTTTATTCTGTCTCTTCTAGCTACTTTCAGGCATCTTCTCATATAGTCTAGCTCTACTGTGCGTATTTGATTTCTACTGGTCTGTTTCCGCGCCGTAGAGGTCTATACTTTCAACAATACTATAAAAGATGTGTAGTTTCATTCCTGCACTTATATTTTCATGTAGATTTCGTGGCCATTTTAAAAAAATAATAGCTACTCCGCTTTTTCCGTTCTCGTTTTTAGGTACCCCATTCCATGGTAATGGTAATCATTACCTAGAATTTCTTCTTCGGTACCTTTCCTTGGTCTCCATTAGTATAACTATATCTATCTTTAGTCTTTCTATCAATGTGTTAACTTCCCCTTGTTTAGTTCTTATGCCTTTAATATTCCATGTTCCGATGGATAACGTTCTTTTCTTCTTCCATTTCTGCATTCTCTTGTGTTGCTTATCTGTATTTGGCTGTGAGTTTTCGCTCCTCCCAGAATCTACTACCGTAGTCCGAGATTCTGACCTTTCCGCTCTACTCGTCTGGGCTAATAGAGTTTTAAAAGTAACTTTCAGTTTGGAAACAGTTCAGACGGTTGTAGGTTCTCACGTGTGATGAGTTGCTGCCCTTATTGCTATAACCCCCCTCCTTTATCTGGGCTTGGGGCCGGCAACGACCCTTAGTCACCTAAGGGTCGCAGGCGGGGTTGATATACCTACTCTTATTTAGAGAAAATAGAGAAACGCCAATAGAACTTCAAGTGACAAGAGGGCCTGGTACCATATTTAAAAATTTTACCTCCTTGCTTCATTTAAACTAACTCGATGCAAAAAAATCCTATCCCCCCATACCAAATCTGATAATGGTTGATAGTACATTATTGTGTTGTATCAAATTTTTGTGAATCTAGAACACTGCCCTACTAGAATGTAACATTAATTCTTACCTTCCATTTCAGCCTTCGAAAATATTAACTCTATGTAATAACGTGTATTCGAACCAGGCCTTCTTACAGATGGAACAAAAACTCCTAGTGTTCTTTAATTTTGACTTGCATATCCCCGATGTTACAATATATGTGATATTTTACTTGAAGAAATTAAGGATTGAAAGTGATGTATGTTAATAATTTCGTGCTTCACAAATGTACTTCTACACTGTAAATATTTTAGTTACTCCTGCAGTGTGCGTTTTATTTCCTGGAATGTTATGCACTCAATGTGCTATTTTCAACAGTAACTCCCTCTATGCAAGCAGCATCGGCAGTTCGCTTAGCTTTAAAAATGATTTGTCCCTCTTGGCAATTGTGGCAACAGTTGAAGGATGCTACCGCTTACTACCCTGAAGAGCAATTGGATAGTATAATGAAGGAAATGTTGCGGCAACTTCATTTAATTCAAGATCCTGCATATGATTATCGACAACCATTCTTTAAATATTCCGCAGTGGATAAAGTGCAAGCAAGCATTGTATTGCTGCAGGGATTGGTTATTACTTGATAAAAGCATACCTAGTGACTTAATTGCTGATTATTTTATTCTCATTTAGTGTTTATATTGTTAATGCACAACAACATATTTATAGGATTTTAATTTTCTGCACAATTTATTTTATTTATTTGTAATCACACTATTTGGCAATAAAACTAAAAAAAATGTTGCGCCTTCGTATTGCTTGTTTTAATATATACTGTACTGCAATTAATGTTTTACACTTAATAACCCATAATAGAATCCCTGTGATTGTTTTATAATTGTGATTTTAATGTTTATGAATGAAATAATATATTATATGTAAAATAATTTATTGTGAAACTGTAATTTGGATAATATTATAAATAAAAGATATCTACCTAAAGTAAGCTATTATAGAATAAATTATTTTGTAGGCACTAAAATCAAGGTTTCCAAAAGTCACAGAAATCTTATGCCGCAATAAAAAATATTTTCTTCGAAAGGAATAAATTGTTCCGTAATAATTTTAGGGCAGCTGTGTAGTCTAATGAAGCAGAAATGAATGTGCTATTTGAAAATGATGTACCTAACACAAGAAATGGTGAAATGTGCTTAAAAGTTTTAGTTATATTTACCAGGGCTGTGGAGTCTGAGTTCAGGAGGAATTTCTTTTCAATGGAGTCGGAGTCTGAAATAATCTACTGACTTCGAGTCCATGTTTAAATTATGTTTAGCAGAGCACAAACGCTTTCATTGGTCTGCGTTGATGATCGTTAATTTCCACATCATTGTCTGTTAGATAATTACTTCTGCAACCTTAAAATCAGTTGCACTGCTGCACCCCCCGAACGGGTCTATAGGGGAATAATACTATCCACCTATGTGTTAGGCCTGTATAACAGGGCACAGGATTTTGTACAAAATTTTGTTCCAAGTGGTTTTACAAAATTTTGTGTTGTGTCAATGTCACGCCTTTAATCTTTACTTCATAAAAAATTAGCTGAAAAACAAAAAAAAAACTTCGCAACTACGCCACTGCTTAGGTAGAAAATTACCAAGTTGACAAAAGTTAGAATCCCGGAAACCCAATCGAAGAAGGAGTAGGTTCCAACAATTAATTTAGAGGCGCTACCGACTTATAATGTACTAACTTCGTCCGAGATGGTAAATGGGAAGTCGGACCCCAAGATAGATAATTACCTATCTTTATATCTTCTATCTGTGCTTTAGGTAGACTTAGTTCTAGATATTTCGTCGTAAAATAAAATAAAAGACAAGTTGCAACCAAAACTCTTTTTACTTAATAAAAAAACAACCCACAACTCTAATATTTCTATGCCAGAGAAATAAATTAGCAGTCCCAATTTTGCGTTCCTGGAACTGGATATAACTAACTTAAATTGGGCGACACTCGAACAATTTTTCGGACCTTTATTGCGCTACTCGAATAAGATACCAGTAATTTTTAGCGCAATCCGTAACAGGAGGCCTCCGCGTTACAATTTATGCGTGATCAGAACGCTCTAGGACAAAAATGTTTAAACTGCGAACTCTTTAACACGCAATATCAACCCTCTATCGGAGTACCCTGTATATATGATTCATGTAAAATTGTTTCCCCTAATAATTGGAATATTACAATAGTATTTACACATATCCCCAATTAAAACCCCAATGACACAATTCAGTGACCCCAAATCAATTATTAAATTAACTCTTAAATAACGATAATGAAATCGTAAACAACAAGGCAAGGTTATATAATTTTTAAAATGTACTATTTAAATGCACTTCCCTTGTTCAAGATGTGGCAGCAATCAGCGCGACCGAGCACCAGACTCCTTATCTATAGCCCCAGGCATCCACTCGGTTCGGCTAAACCTTCCCAAGGTTACTCGTCAATGACAGAGTATCAATTTGAACAATACGTATGAATGTAGAGTTTTTCTACTGTATCGCCTTAATTTCGGGACGTCCAGCCGCACGAATTTTGCCTAAATTAAATTTATCGGAGATTAGAATTAAGGTTCTGGAAATTAAGACAAGACAAAAATTTTCTGGTCATACCCAGCTCACCAGTAGATGGACTCTGGCATAACACCAAACAAAATCTTCTTTACCGGAGTAAATTCTATTTTGGAAATAAAGTCCTGAAGATTTGCTTCCCTTCAGCTATGGGAAAAACTCCTGTGTTTAGTGACTCTCAAAGCGGAAAACGAATTCCCAATCGATAAACGATTTAAAAGAAATAGCTCACTATTGACAATATACTTCCGGTAAGACCGACTATACTCAACCCACTGACTTAATTACGGAAAACTGTCTTTTAGAATCTCCTTCCCCCAACTTTTGAAACTCCACTACGCACCGCGTTGACTTGACGGAAATGTAACTTCGAAATATTAAAGTCCTATAAGCAGGAGAATCACTAAATATGTAAAAAGGGTTGCCTTCTTTTAGGCGCGAAAATCGTTACATCATACAGCAAAATTTTGTTCAAAACTTTGTACAAAATTCTGTAGATTCATATTCTAAAACCTACAGAATTTTGTACAAAGTCGGCATCGTATCAATAGCCAAGCGAGCAATTTTTAGTGTTTATTAACAATCGCAGAGGGTAGAGAAAAATATGTTTACCGCGTGTTTACCCCGCTTGCCGACACTCCACGTACTTTCTCTTATCTCGCTCGCGGTCTTTATTGCTGCAACTTGTTTCCTTTGCCGTGCGTTCATGTAAAATAAATAAATAAAAGCGCTACGAACTTATGCATTAATCTAATATTATAAAATGTTGTTAGAATTCTACTTTATCGACAGTCACATGATTATTTTTCAGTTTTCTCACAGATGGCACCCTTGGATTTATTCTGTGATGGCACCGTTTTTTGCACCTATTTGCGCATGCTCACGGCCAGAATTTTGTAAAAAATTTAGTTTGTATACATTTTTGAACAAAACTTTGCACAAAATTCTGTGCCTTGTTATACAGGCCTTACAGACCATTTCTACTTAACAATATGTAAATTGAATTCTTTTAGTAGGAGTTTGAGACGATATAATTGGAATACCTACTTATTGGTTCCGCCTCAACAAATTCAAGAACATGCTCTTCTTGATTAGTGTAAATTGACGTCTTGTTTGATTTTTTTCGAGAATTTAAATTACCTCTTTCCAGTAAAACTTGTTCGACACGTCTTATCGTTTTACCATCAGTGTGCCGACCATTTGGAACCCTTACCGCATAAGTCCTAGCCGTACCAATGGCCTTGTCATTACACGCACCTAATACTTTTAACATATCGATGTAATCTCGATTACAAATGCAAATAATGATTTTTATAAATATGACAGAAAGATTAATAAATTTTCACCATTGCCGTAGCCTCCTAATTGAATTATGATACACAATTAATTTGACAGACCGTGTAATAAAACTTACTCCTATTATTTACTTTTCTATTAACAACTCGATTGCGAGGGACAATCTTAAGAGTTTCCACTCTTAATTGTCGATTTGTTTTAGCCCCCAGAATCAAATCTGAAATGCCATATATGCCATGCCTTTTTCCAAAAGCGATTAAATAAATTGCTTTTTCGGCCTCTACTGCTGTTAAAATAGTTATTTTTGATTCTAGATTGCGAAATGATACTTTTGCATTCGAGAATGAAAGTTTTTTTTGCGAGCGTTAGCGAGCAAAAAAATCATTCGAGAATGCAAAAGAATTTCGCAATCGAGTATCAAACAACGTTTTTTCGAAAACTGCGGCTCCAAATTAGTGGAAACTCAAAGAAAACTGCTGACATTTATAATCGAGCTCAATCTCTACAATCATCTTGGTGTTAAATCTGGTATGCTCTGACCGCTCTGAACAACTAATTATGATAGCAACCCATAGCAACCATCAAACAAACATCGTAATCTCTAATTTTCTAACGTTTGGTTCCGATTTTGTCTTCAAGCGGTATCACTTTGAATAATTGTACTATTACAAATTTACATTTAAATATTGCTCAAGATAAATAATAAGGATTCCCCCAAATTGTGACCTCTTCTTTAATCAAAAATTGCTGAACGTAAAAGTCTTTTTTGTTCTAGATTGTAAAAGACTTTTACATCCAGTAAACAAAAAAGACTCACTTTGACAATTGAAAATTCAACGAAAATGTCAACTTTTGATGACAGTTTTCGAAAAATATATTTTTCGTATCCTTAATGGAAAAGAGCATACTATATTGTGAGAAAATCGTATGTGTTAGTTTTCTTGTTAGCAACAAAATCGTAAACAAATGTGCTAGTTTTCTTGTTAGCAACACTTTTCTTCTTAGCAACACTTTTTTTTATTAACTCGTAGTTATAATGTTTTGTTACCATGTTAGCAACCCTTTTAGTATATGTAATCAAGGAAGCAACACAGTATCTTGCTTGATTAAATTTTATGACAAATTTTAAAATATGTTATGTCAAATTTTAAATTTTTATTTATCCTTTTCCATTAAGTATACGAAAAAATAGGATGTTTTACACGTGTGAAAAGTGTTTCTTCCATGCTCGTGCAAATTTAATTGACTCGCTTCGCTGCGCTCGCTCGTTAAACATTTGCACTTGCTGGAAAACTGACACTTTTCTAAACTTGTAAAACAATCTACTATTATCCAACACACACGTATAAAAGCGATATAACTATGGTGATTTCGAACAAGTAATGTGGTTTATAACCCACTAGTTGATTATAATTCTAACTCACTAGTGAGTTACAAGTCTAACTCACAATTATTTATTGAAGGCGCATTTCAACGTCAAACGATCATTTATTGTTAACTCTTACTTAACACTAATATTAATATTAATAGTGAACGCTAAACAATTATTTGATTCATCTCTCGACATATTTACAACGGTGGAAGGCTTATTCGAATCGGAAGTAGTACCAACAAACGTAGACTCACTTCCAGGTTGCACAGATGGCACACATTCGGATGGTTCGATGTTTGATTCTGTTGAAGTGGACCTGCTACCTTGAATTTTCTTCGCGAGATCAATTTTAGAGGAAACGGATTCTTCTATATAGCCTTCTGCAATTGAAGTCGACTTCCAGCCTCCTAGTTGTTTGACTTTTATAATGTCGCCGCCTGCATTAGCCAAAAGTGTGGCAGAAGAGCGTCTCATACAGTGCCCGGTGTAGGACTCTAGTTCCGGCAATTGCAAGAATTTTGCAATTGAACGAGGTATTTGTGACAGTTTATTTATTCCAACCGGCTGAATCGTGCATTTTTCAAACTGATAGTTGACGAAAAATCTTCGATGTGGTGTATTTTTTGGCCTCAGAGGTAAGTATTTTTTTATTAAATCTAGGGCATTCACGGGATATCCTTCTTCAATGATGGTGAAGCTTCGAGAAGTGTAAGTTTTTGTATCCGTGATAGAAACGAAAAAGTACGCCCCTCTGTCGTGTACTACATTATCAATGGTTAATTTGACGAGCTCGTCACAACGACAAGCTCCAGAAATTCCAATAATTAATGCCACCTGCAAACAATAATAAAAATTAGTTATACTGATATTAAACCATGAAACATTATACCTTCGCCAGCAAATATTCCTTGATAGGTGCGTTTTCAAAAAAATTTCTATGTGCTCCCTCTCCAAAATTTTAGATTTCTTGGGTTTATAACCTTTTGATACACTTTTCAAGAATGCAGTAAGTTGGGTATACTTTGATATATCGATCCTTTTATATTGCTTTAGTGTAGATTTAAGCATCGAATACTTGGTCCACATTTAAGAAGGAGCGACTCTTTGGGAAACATTAAGGAAGTACGCTAGAAAAACGTCTTCTTCCAACGCATTGTCGACTTTTTTCTCACTACACCAGGCACTGAATTCATTAAATTCTTTGTCGTACGCACTTTTTGATTTCTGAGGAACAATCTTCGAAGACGCTTTAGCAGCTTCTTCCCGAATTTTCTCCATTACAAATCGGAAAGCACAGACTTTAATTCGTGACTTCAAAAAATTGTGAAAAAAGTAAATAAATTTACATTAGCAACAAACAAAAAAGCTTAGCAACCATTGCCTTCTCATAGAATTCCATTTCCAGCTTTAGCAGAAAGTGTCAAAATAATTTAATTAAACTGTCAAATTTTCAAAGCCTTATTTTGCGAATAGAATTTGTGTGTTGGATAAAATACTATATTACACACGTGTCTTACTTGCATATAAGTCACTCAAGAAATTATTCCACTCGGCTATCGCCTCGTGGCCTAATATTTTCTTGCGTGACTTAGTGACCAAGTAAGACACTTTTATAATAAATAACTATTTTCTTCAAACGTCAGTAAATCTGTCATTTTTCGACTGTGTAGGCGACCGTAAAGTTTCATTTTCCTCCGCGGGAGCTTTAGTTTTCACTTTCCCGCCGGCGGAGGGAAAAGTGTTATCATAGCAACATAGATAGAAACAAGAAAACAAGCGTCTACAATTCATCACTAATTTAGGAACTAATTAGTTATTATTTAAGTGAACTTACTCGATAAAACTGCTTATCAATTCGGAATTAAAACGCAACCGGAGACGCAATAATTGTAAAAAATAAATTAATATTGTTGACAGTGTCCACTGACAGCTTTATGTTACATTACTATAGCAACAACCTGTGCCTACTCACCGACACCGGTCTAAACCGCCTTACGAACCCAATTATGTTTAAAAATTATTACTATCAAAAAGAGACGTTTTTGCATTAATTTGTCGACATTTGAAGAAAAAACAGCATATTTTATTTGGAAGAAAAGTTACTTTTCATGACTTGCTCTCTATTACCAGCCTCACTCCGTTCGGCTGTTAAACACGAGCGCGTC
>JABXWE010030984.1:0-10643 GCA_014611495.1 Limonius californicus
AGATACGTGCAACATTAAAGTTCTCGTTATTGTTTCCATGAAATTCTGTTTTAAAGATATGAACTTTAACACTCTCGTACAAGAAAACTAAGCTCCAAATACCTACTTTTTTTTGAAGATTTGTATTAAGCATTCATAAAGGAAAAATTCTACCTGAAGCTTTTAAGGCATTTAAAGGACACCCTGTATACAAAGTGATTTTTTAAAAAGTCAATTGCAGTAGCCTAGGGATTGTCTCGTCTATATTAAGCTTTAGAATCTGACAATATGAAAATTGTAACAGAAAGAAAGAAATCTTGACGAAAACCTGTAATTTACTTACCTTAATAAATTACAAATCAGTTGCAACTAAATACTTGTTCATTTTCACATTTTGTTGGGCCAACATTTTTAACTACACAGTTTGACATACAGGTAAATGTCATTCAAAGCTCATTACGGCTGACTGCAGACGGAATAGCTTTTTTCCTAGGCTTGCTGCAATTGACTTTTTAAAAAATCACTTTGTATAAAGTTTGAGATGTTGGTTGTTGGGGTAATCGACCGAGGGCAAAAAATTAAACCACCCTTTGCTATTAAGCTAAGCTTTCGGAAAACTTTATTTGCATCCTCAGAGCCAACTATAAAAAACAACAGGTAGAGGAAAACCTCAAAAAACAGCATGACTAAGAATACTTACAAAGCTGGGAATTTCATAAAATGAACTCGAAACACACATGACAGAACTACTTGAACAAGACTAGCATCATTGTTAACACATAGTGTACACCATCACAATTAAGTTTAGAATATAAAATTAATAAATGATTACAATTAACATTTTAAAAAGAAAATACGCAGCACCTCAATTTCTGTGATACAAAACACGTGCAAATGCGCCAATGACAAAAGGTCACTAACTAGTACCAACCTAAGATTACTAAAAATTCTATCACTGGGCGGGAAAATTTAAACGGACAATCAAAAACACCCCCGTAATTAGAAGGTATTCCCCGATTGCTCATATCCCCCCGTAAAGAGACGGCTCAAGAAGACAACACCAACCTAACCATTATCCAACTCCATATCTAAGACATGAGAATAAATAACACTAAGCTGATCAACATCAGTTTTTGAATTCATACTCAGGGGTTCTTTGTAAATGTGAAACATTTCCAGAAAAAGTCTGCTTTTGTGATTGTTTTCAATAGGTATCTAAAATTTTTACATCGTTAAAATCTGGTTGATGGTTTAAACTATTAGAGTGAATAGCTAAGGCGCAGGAATTTTTTCCAATTCTGCAGTCACTTCTATGTTGAGTTAGTCGATTTTTTAACCATTGGCTGGTTTGATCAATATATTTCTTATCACAATCATGACATGCGATTGAATATACGGCATTCGACTTCATCAACATAGGAGTTTTGCATTTGACCTTAGAAAAAAGGTTATTAATCGTTTTTAAATTATATTTTGCAGTTTTGATGTGGTCACTCTTTAAGACATTAATTAAACTATAAGTTAAATTGGTAATGAAGGGAAGTTTCAAGTAAACAACTTGCTCTGCTTGCACAGCAGGTTGTTGGTTAACTGGAACAGGACGGGAAGTACTAATCAGTAATTTTCTAATGAAAACTTTGGGATAACCGTTATTGATTAAGATACTTGAAAGTTTATCAAGATTTTTTTGAATCGGCAAGGGTGACAAATCTTCATTATGCGGTTTTTTAGGCCCAGCACAATGTTAGTTTTTTGTTTTATCGGATGTTCCGAATAGAAATTGATATAACGACCAAAAGATGTAGCTTTCTGGAACCAGTCCAAAATTAAACAATTAGAAGAATTACGGATTAGTTTAATGTCTAAGAAAGGTACACTGTTATTCGTTTCAGTTTCCACGGTGAACTGCAAGTGGTTGTGAAAATTATTAAAGATATTTAATGTGGCCTCTATTGAATCCAGGGGAACCGAAAGTATTAAATCATCAACGTATTTTTTTAAAAAAGGTAACTCAAAAGGTAGAAGCGGGATTACTTGATCAAGGAGATGATCCATGATAATTTGAGCTAAAATTGGACTTAAAGGTGACCCCATAGGGGTGCCGTTAATCTGGAGGAAAAACTGATCATCAAACACAAAGTAGCTATTTTTAAAAATGAATTGAATGACATTTAAAAATTGATCTTTGGAAAAATTACATACAGGGTGAATCAATTCCCATTTTTCATTAATAATTGACAAAACTAAGTCAAGCGGAGTATTAGTAAACAATGAAACCACATCTAGAGAAATAAGGACAAACCCTTCAGGGAGCCGGGGAAACAGCTGTGGCAATATTTCTCGGAAATTGTAAGAAATTGCTTCCATCTTAAGTTTGCGGTTCTAATTGGCAACCACTGCAAGTCATTTACACTACCTCTATCCTGCAATGGATACTACCTGGATGGACCCACTGTTTATCTTGTCTCTTGCCTTAGCTATAATCTACGACATATACAAGTTGACTTAAATGTTTCTGGCATTTGTATCACGTCATAGTAATTTAAGTTTTCTTTAATGATGGTTGTTTGGGTGAGCGTCGTAGAACTCAGCAAGAAGTTTGTAGTTTATTTAACAATGTGCATCGGAATGAAGATCCAGTAAACCTTAAGAAGGTATGATTTGAATGGAAATGTTCGACATTTACCTAAAACTCAACGGCCAACGACTAGAACTAGTGAAAATATAGCCCAAATTATTCGGATGATGTTGGAAGAAACACCAGAAACTGCCACTTCGGCACTTCCATTCATGAGTGGTGTAGGTCGCCCTTCGGTAGGGAAAGTACTGAAGCGGGAAACATGTTATCCCCACAATCTTAATTTAGTATTTCAGACGATGATTATGATCGTATATTAGAATTTTGGGAAGCAGCGATATGAGATCTATAATAATGATCAGCATTTGTCGTTCTCAGATGAGGCAACCTTTTGTTTAAACGACATGGTAACTGTCGATATTGGTCGAAAAATAATGTTTCAAAATAGGTGCAAGAGCTATTAGACGATGGTTATGATGATACAGTAGAATTTCGCAAACAGCAATAGAAATCTGTAATAATGATCAATATTTTGCAGAAAATCGGATGTTCTCAGATGATGCAACCTTTTGTTTACACGGTATGGTCAGTCATAACTGCCGATATTGGACGAGAAATGATGTTTCTAAATAGACGCATAGGACGCAGAAGTTCATTGAATGACCCGCTCGTTCTCCGGACCTAAAACCATCGAAATTTTTTTGAAGATATTTAAAATTTAGAGTTTATGCCAAACAACTAAATAATTTCGAATAATTCCTGCAGAGCATCTTCTTAATGTAATTGAAGGATTTGTACATAGACTTGATTATTCCCAAGAAGCAAATACTGGTCATTTTGAGCATCTTCTCAAGTAATGTTATTTGTGTTTCCTTTTTTTCATTGTTTTGTTGTCATGTGTAGGTAGGTAATATACCAAATTACGAAACATTATTGCTGAGTGTTTTTTTCAATTCCTTCTTGAAGAAGAAGCGAAATAAGTATCTAAAATGGACGTAGGGGTGTCATTGAATGGCCCGCTCGTTCTACGGATCTGAACCCACTGGATTTTTTTTCTGTGGGGATTTTAAAATCTATAATCGGTCAAATAATACAATGGCATTTATATCACAGTAGAATTCCTATTATCAATTTCAATATTTAATCCACCATTTCGAACTCCTCTATATGGTTTGCTCTTCCTCAAACAAAGTTATTTTATTCATGTCTGATTTCTTCCTATTTAGTTCCTTTTAGTTGCATTTCAACTATTTCTTTTTAATTCTGTTGGTACCTACAAAATAGTTTCTGATTCTGCTTACTATGTTCTTCTATTTTTTCCCACACCTTCTGTTCGATCTTATTTATTTCTTTCTTAGGCTTCTCCAGTTGAGTAGTTATTGTGAAGGTTCAGTTTATCTTATTTTTTGGTCGTTTTGTTTATCACACTTTACTTGCTACTCATCAACTCCTACTTGCCTGCAAGCCTTTTCTACTCCTTTACTAGTATTACCACGATGTTTGCTGTTCTTCGCAGACACTATTACATTTTCCGTTATTCACTGTGAATTGTTTAATATCCTTTATTTCTCAGGTCATGGCTTACTTTTTCCGCCTTTTATACTGGACGTCTAAAATCGCCATTCTTGAGCGTGATCTAGGCTTTTCGTATTTAATATCAAATTTTATTTGGTTGTCGATATTTAAGTATAATCTCTATACAGGCATCGTTATATTAATATACTTTGTTATGGTCCAGACGATTACTTTCGTCAGCTCGCAAAAAACCGATGGAAAAAGTTTTTCGGCTAGCACAAGTAGGAGGGGAAGTTCGCGGAAAACGCTTACAAGAAGATAATCTTACCATGTATACTCAAAATAAGTGAGCGCCACCCTTTCAAGTCCCAGTTAAATGAAGAAGTTCGTTAAAGGGCAGAAAACCAACAGCTTCCTGGGAATAGAACCTACCTTGTTGTGCTTTCTTTTTACCGCAGTATTTATCATAACAGAACAGGAAATATATAAAATAAACTACTCATACATTTTAAAACTAGGTTTATACAGTTACACGCTGAAATGTTTAAATAGAGACCAGAATCGGTCTAGCTATAAATTAAATATAAAGAAAGGGTTTCGTGGCGTCGGAATTTGTTACTCCCGCTGCTGCTCAACGCGGCATGTACAGTAAGATCAAACAAATAACTGCGCAGTAAGTATTACAAAACAAGTACAGTTAGTTACTAAATTGCCAAATAATTAGCAACAGAAGGTTGCTTTATTTGTTGAAAATACAGCAATGTTTATTTCACTCAAATCGAAATTTTTACAAAGATGAAAACACTGCTGACAGTTTCCACTAATAACTGTACATATGAATAAACTTTACCTTCATTCGGCGATAACGTTGAAGAAAGGTTTTTTCTCTTTTCTTGGTGAACGCCCCTGGGCGAAGGAAGACGCGAGAAGAGGGCAATTGGGATGATGTCACTAGCAGTTGCAAGGTACACCATATTACAACTGCTTGTGCAATAAGAATTCTTCCGCATAAACGACGAACAAATTGTTTTAAATCACTTAGAAACCATGAACAAATGCACAGAGTTCTTGTTAAAACGGCGAATCATCACGTAACGGGGTTCATTTTTATCGGTTTAAAACGAAATGAGAAACTACACGGTATTCTCTACTGACTGTATGTGCTTAAACCGACTTTGTGGTCGAAATTAATTTATGGGAAACAGTAAAGCTTTAAATTTACAGGAACAATTATTAACTCCAAAGTTGTAGACTTCTTTCGTTCTCTTTAAAGAAAACAAGCCAGCCGGTACCAATACTCAGAACGAAACGTGGCATGTTCACTCAAGGGCATAATTCCTGAAAATAATTACAACAATGCTGACATAACAATTAACATACCCGGATTAAAAAAGATGGCGTACGATGCTGTATTTAAGAAATAAGAAGTGAATTTAATGATTCTTTAAATTAAAATTAAAAACAGACGAACGTCACAACTTTTATTAATTAATAATGTGTACATTGCTTTTTATTTTTCATCTGCGGCTCTCTTTCGAGTGAACTTACTTCTTTACATTCTTCCTTATTTTCTTCAGGTTTCTCTAAATCTTTTTCAAACTGCTAGCTGAATATTTTCCTGGTATTTTTGTGTAGACTCGAATTGCATAGCTTTCTCTTCTTGGGTGTTTATGAAATTATTTAGTATTAATCACATACAATTTCTCTTCTGTTTTATTTAACACTATATAGTTAGAGCCTTATAGTCCATCAACACACAATATCAGTTTGTACAATGTATTGCCTATCTAGATAAGCTATACAGGGAATTTTTCTTTTTAGTATACAGTGTTTATGTATACTTTTAAAAAGAACGCGTCAATTACGCCTATTGTGTAGGAAACCAACTACACCGACAACTAAAAAACAGAAATAAACGTCACGGTAGTTGTGAATTATTTGAGTATGAAGGTTATGTTGATGCAGTGTTTATATTAATAAGTATTTCACCCTGTATGTAGGACGCAAATGATGACTTATTTGTTAAATACAAAAATCGACAGGGTGATGTTTCTGTAAGGTCCGTGAACATTGTACGAACATTGTACTTCCTTTGTACAACAAAAATTCATCAGCGGTAAAGTGGTGGAATGGTCAGCATAGGTGCCTTCCAAGCAGTTGGTCCGGGTTCCATTCCCGGTCATCGCAATTTTTTTTACTTATTATTTTTTCTTATAACCATTAATTATGATTTCTTCAACGTAGCATTAAATATTTAATTTCATTTCTTCGGTTAAAATGTGATTACTTTTAGTTCTTATTTTCTGATTTAAATTTTCTAACAATTGTTTGTATAGTTCGAATATAAGGAATAGGCCTTTCTGGATATTTTACTGAAAATAAGTCTCTCATAGTTCTTAAGCTGTTACCATTCTGATACCACATTAGAATTTCCACTTTTTCGTCTTTACTATACATGGTTGTATAAAAAACGCAAGAAGACCCTAAATAACGACTAATTTTATTTTTTAACATTGAATTTATTTGATTGTTTTGGTCACAACATGGTTTAGTTGTCTGTATAGTTGGTTTCCCACACAATAGGCGTAATTGACGCGTTCTTTTTAAAAGTATAAATAGGTTATGTATACTAAAAAGATAAATTCCCTGTATAATAAAAATTATAAAATTAAAACTGTAATGTAAAATAAATTTGTGATACACAAACTTTGTTCATAAATTACGATCTACAAATATGCAAATTGTGTCTTCAATGTACTTTTATTAATTCATGAATTCCGTCTTATTTTTTATATTTCTGCCTCATATCTCTAGGTGGCCTTATTTCCTGATTGTTTTTATTTATTTCCTTCGTTAATTTGTAACTGTAATGAAATTTGTAATTTCCAGAAAGAAGAAAACAAAATTCTTAGCAGTACCAAAGCTTGGATTGCCAAGATACCTTGCAAAATCGACTACATAGACGTAGGAGCACGTTTTGTGATGCCAATAATGTATGGAATATTTTGCATTGCTTACTTTACTTCAGGTAGTAGCCTTAAAGACAGCGATTACAAACCAATACACGCTAATCAAACTAAAGAAACTCTGCTAAACGGTACTATTATACATTATTGAGCTAATAACAAGAATGAAAAAATATCATTTGCTGAATAAATATGTGATATGGTTTTTTGTTAATTCAAATTCTTTCCTGAAAGCTGTATTTTCTATAAGTGTATACATAAGTAAACTTGACTAATTTAAAAATTGTATAATTTTGACAATTATAAATTGTAAAAAACAAATGTGTCTGCAAACAATAATGTTAAAAAATTTACCTGAAGAAGAAATTATTAATAATATTGTATTGACTCATTAATTAACTTAAGTAAAGTAACTAATTAAACAAATACAATCGCTTTTTACTTTTCCATACTTTCCAATTTGTTCTACTCCTGTATCTTACATTGGGCCTTTTAGCGTTAAGCATATATACTCATCCACAAAAAGGGTTTAAATTCATCGCTGACCAATACCATAGATTAAGGAAACCTTAGATCTCTAAGTAACGGTAACAAAAGAGGCCTTGATTCTGGATGCAGTTTAAGTACGTCGCTGCGATCGCTACACGTTTTTGAAGTTAGTGTCGGGTTACGTAGCGTAAAATTAGTATCCGAGTGTAATGCCGCTATCTATATTTGTCTTTTCTTAGTCCAACTGACCATAATCTTTTCTTAAGAAATTCTTTGTTCATCTACTTAAGGAATGCGAAGAAAGGTTCCTAGCTAAGTTGCTAATGGGTATTTACGCAAATAAAGGCATTTCAATACAGTTACAATGTTTCTTACAAGGTAGTACGAGTATAATTTATAGGTAGATAATAATAATATCTGTGGCTTGGTGCTAAAAGGGACAATGTCAATTTTTCCCATTTGGTGTTCTATGTGGTGTTAGCCTACATAGGCTTGCTACTTTGTTGTACTATAAGGGCCAATGTCTAATCCTAACCGTTACTTTTTAATAAGCAAGCGTGGGGCCAAAGCTGTAATGTATTTTGCGAAATTTTTCGTTGTTAGAAAGGCCTATGTCGACATACGCCATATTCAGTTTCTAAACACAAGAATTTAGTTACTGCTAAAAGGGCCAAAGTTAACATTGGCCGTTTTAGTCGCAAGTTTCTCAACTATAAGAATTATATTGTCCTTCTTATTCAATTGCGTTGGTATGCTTTTGTCAAAATCCTTGCTTTGACAGTTCACATAATGTACTCTGATAGTGCCTTACCAATTTAATAGTGAGTAGGGTTTTAAGTGTTTTGCTTTGCTTATTAAATTAATTAGAAATGAGTTCAAGAACCAGAAGAATATTAGATTTATGTGCATCGTTACAAGAAGGTAAGCATTATGCTATCTGTGCAGTATTATTAACTTACACTGACATTTTTAGGTTATGAGTTAATTATTCGTGGTCTGATTTGTGTCCTTATGTTTCAGATTCGTTGCATGTTAGTACTAGAAGCAGCGTCCTGTCTAGCCCAGCACCGTCTGTTGAGCAGTGAGCAGTGAACTACAACATTTATTAAACAATGAAATTCAATCTCCAGTTAACCTCACGCCCAGTGTTGGTAATTCAAATCAAGAAATAACACGTCAAGCCGCACCAGTGCCTGGCCACAGTTGATTGATTGTTCAAACTTATAAAGACCATATAAAACTGACTCCGCTGAAGAGTGTTTCACCACGTTTTTGTGGTGAATCTACTCAGCTTGTGGAATTTGCATCTGACAGTGACGAAAGGATTCCTAGTGATGACGAATCTTCAGAAGAAACTCAAAGTAGTGAAAGTGAAAACCACGAAAAATCCTACGCTCAAGACAAAACGTGCAAGAAGTCAACACAGTTGTTGAAGTATTACAAAACGAAGTAGGTTTGGTAAATAACATCCCAGGAGTTGCACTGCCAATAAAAGGAAATCGAAGGGGCAGAAAAAAAAGTAGCAGCGGGAGAAGTGTCAAGAAAAAGGAAAAGAAATCCTAATAATTGGACACGAAATATTCGTAAATTGTTAAAACCAGCAGTTTATATCTATCAGTTTATATCTGTGCTAGGTAATAAAGTATCTGTTAAAGAAATAAAACCGCCTTGCTCTTGTAAAAAGAAATGCTACGTAAAATTTGAATTTTCAGGCAGACAAAAGCTCTTCTTAGACTTTTACAAAGTGTCTGCAGAAGGACAAAATCAATTTCTTGCTAGTTTGGTACAAGAATCTAGAAAGAAAACTGAAAGACTAACAGTTGACAGAGAGAAAAGGAGCCGCAGACAGTTTTCAAGAAAATATTACCTTCAAAACAAGGAACATAAAATTGCAGTCTGTCAAACAATGTTGCTTAACACCCTTGGCATTAGTTTAAAACAAATAAGAATTATTGTACCGCGTGGCCATAAATATCTGTTATCTCGTTACCTTTGGAATCAACATCGCTTATTAAAAGTAATGAATCCAACTAAACTAAACTGACATTCCTATCTATCAAAATTATGACAGATTGCAATAAGTAATGGAGTTAGAACAGGATATTTTTATAATCGAGTCGTATTTTAGAAATGGTGTCAGTAATGATAACGAGTGGGTATATTCCATGGAAGCATGTGTTGAAGAATTTAGAGTCCAGTTTCCCTACCACCATGATGACCATGTTCTGCGACAGAAAATTAATAGGACTGTTGCACGTTTTCGACAATCCGGTAGCATTACAAAAAGAAAAGGTTCAGGTAGGTCCCAAATTAACCAAGAAATTGTGGATGAATTCAGGAAAGAATTACTGAAAACCCCCGCATTTCGACACGAAAATTGTCAGCTGAAGCAAAAGTACCTAGAACTACTTGCCAGAAGATATTAAAATCTAAATTAAAATTACATCCGTATAAAATTTCTGTATTTCAGCAATTACATGTTCAGGATTTTGCAACACGTCTAAATTATTGTCAATGGTTCCAGCAAACATTTAATGATCAGTTACTGGATAGAACCTTTTTCAGCGACGAAGCCTGGTGTACCTTATCTGGATATGTAAATTCTCAGAATTTTCACTTATGGAGTGCCGAGAACCCGCATCAGTATGTGGAAACACTGCTTCATCCTGAAAAACTTGGTATTTGGCTAGCTGTATCCAGAAGACGACTGATTAGGCCTATATTTTTTAATAACACAATTAATGGACGACGCTACCGGGAAGAAATTTTAGCAAATTTCTTTGACGAACTTGATGACGATGAAAAAAATTACGGCTATTTCCAACACGATGGCGCAACGGCGCATACAACCAGAGAAAATTTGGAGTTTATAAGGCAAACGTTTGGCAATAGAATTATTAGTAGATTCACAGATCATCCTTTCCCAGCACGTTCACCTGATCTTACGCGCTGTGATTTTTCAATTTTCGCGTACATTAAAGATAACGTTTTTAAAAGGCAAATTAACAATCTAAAGGAGCTGAGGGAAGCCATCGTCGACTGTTGCAATAATATTGATCAACAAATGTTGCAGAATATTTTTGAAAGCAAAAAGAGGCGAGTTCAGCTTTGCATTG
>JABXWE010030987.1:0-13388 GCA_014611495.1 Limonius californicus
TTTTTCAAATTTTCTCGACGCTACTGGATTATACAGAAAAAAGTGCCTTAAGAATGTAAAAGTTATTTTCTCCTAACTTTACAAACAACCACGATATTCACATGTGTCTAAAAGTCGAAAAATCCAACTTTTGTTTATAACTCGAAAACAAAAGACGATAGCAAATTTTTGTTCCCACCAGTGAATTTGTCTCAAAAAAAGAGATCGAGAACGTGCCTTTCATTTTTTTGTATCTCCTATAATTACCGAGTTACCCTATACAAACATCGAAATTTGCCCACCCTGTACTTCTTCGTGTGTTCGCCTTCTGTCACCATACGCAATCATCATAAGAATTTCTCTCCGTTCCGTTTCTGTAAAACGGTCCATATTTTAGGCAATCAAATTTTATTCGTCACTTAATACAACATTTGTAAAAAAATTAACAATCTCATAAATTCTTTGCTTATCACCTATTAATCCTTTACTGGTCGGCCTCGGTGGTTTAGTGATTAGTGCAATCCGGCGCCTTCTGTGGGATAAGTATCTAAAGCCGCAGATCCCGTGTCACTGTGATGGGTGACAAGTTAAAAATTCCTACCGTCGCGTCGTTGGAATTACCCCAGATAAGCAAAATTCTTAGTTAGGTTGTACAATAAGCCAGTGATGGCTGCAGTGCTTAGAGATGCTTGAAAAACCGCGTCCTAGATCTCGTTCTTTCAAGTACAATACAATCCCTTACTGACTGTTTTCTGTTTATTTCTGACGTTCCGCCAATGCTGTGGTTCCTAGATTTAAAGCACAGTAACTTAGCCGGCTAAGCGTACGGAAAACTTTCTAATTTTTCTGCATTATTTTCTTATGTAACCCCATACATGTTTGAGATGGCTGGAAAGAGAAAAAAAAATAAGTTTTCTTATAATAAACCGTGTAGCCCATAAAGAAAAAAAATTTTAAATGGCGGCGCGTTCAAAAACTGCAAGTGCAAAACAAAATTTTCACTCTAAAATATGCAAAATAATTTCAAATACTAATTTTTCAATTTAAAAATCTGTATCTAAAACCGTTTTAGAAAAAGAGCTTTAGTTCGATCTTTAACGGCGATCATGTATAAGTTATTTCAAGCTCTTTGATTAAAATAATAACACATTACTACCTTCGCCCTATCTTGACAAATTTTTATTTTAATATATTTTTTTTAATAAGGTTGCGTAGGAGCGAATACAAATTTTATTTTTCTGTTTGTATTAAGTTTTTTTTAATTATTTACTAACTTACAGCCGCTCAGTGTTATAATCTAAAACATTGAAGACACGTAAAAAACGTATACAAACTTTTGAGAAATCCTAAAATACTATAAGAAAAAATTATCTAAAATGAGAATTAATAAAACCATGCAGATAAATCATAAATTAATCATTTGGTTGGTTTCTTGTAAAGTAGGGCAAATGATAAGAAACATTCAACACCATAGAAATGGGAACATTACAGTTGTGGTGTGCTAGTTTTAACAAAATTACTTGATTTCAATATATTAGAATTCTATAGTTTGTTCTAGGAATATCGAAACGGAATTCAACAGCAGGTTATTACAGTTAAGAATGTTATCAGTGCTAGTAGATTCCTTTCTTCTTCGAGAACTATTATTCATTCATTTGATTTTGACTCATCGACTGAAAATGCAGAAAAACATTGCAGCAGGTGGAACCACTCGATCTACGTAAGTCTTACCATTCTGATTAGGGAAAAGAATTCCCTTACAGTATTTTATTCTTAAAATTGGTTAGTTCTGCTAAGAAAAATTACAAATTTTCTATATATTAGTAAATTATTAAAACATAATGTTAACAGCGTATCCAGTCGAGAGTACCGTACGTAAATATTTACTAACGTAAAAATCTCTATTTATGGAAGAAATAAATATGCGTTAATTATACTCCATTGACGCGATGATAGGATTAGCATATTATTATGATGTTATTCTGATTTTATATTCTCGTTTTCTGACTATATGTACACCTAGTAACACTTTTACTACTTCTTCTTCTACTATGTAGTTTGTGTACTTACATACCAATTTTTAGATTGCAGCTTCAGCGAAAATAAATTGGAAATGAATTTCAAAATTATCGTACTATAGTGATAATAATCAATACTGCCTGAACCGGTGGGCTACACGCTACGATTTTTTTGTAGCTTCTTCTAAACTACTGGAAAATAAACTTTATCGACATATAATGTATGTACTTTCTAAAATCCAGAAGAATATGGGACGCGACTCCTTTTATGAGAAAAGTTAACAGTAAACCTTTTCCTATATTATCAAAGAATAAGATATATTTCCCTTTATACTAGTACCGCCACAGAGAGCAGAACAAAAATAGAAAGTTGAATGTTTTTATTAATTACATTCACTCTAATCCGGATTCCAAGGGTTATACATTAAAAAAAATTACATTTCAGTTTTAAATTTCGCAATTTAAATAATGTTAATTAAATTCTAGATTCAAGTAGAAATTTTGATTATAATTGATTTATTTCCTTCGATAACAAAATCTCAACTTTAGATCTGTAGCCAATTCTGGCGAAATATAAAATGGTAACTTGAATGCGGATGGACGCCTTTACACCGAAAGCTAGCCTTCATAGATAACATCGAGATGTAAATGTTATGCGACGATTAGATCAAGAATAAGAAAAATTGGAAACGTTGCTCCTATCGCAACAGTAGATTGTGGTCGTTGACGAGGTGTAGGAACACCGCATTTGGAGAAATAAATATTGGAAGATTTTGCTTTTGAAACCTGAATGCCATACTCGAGGTATGCATGATAATTTAATGTAAGCCGTGGTATTGTGCATAGTACAACTAAAGAAGATGGTTTATATCTTTATTAAAAAGTTCAAAGATAATTATAGGAAGATTTTCCAATATCTGTAATATATTTCTAACGATTGTTTAATTACCACGAAGCTAATTCGAACTTCTCAAGCAGTATTTTTTGGACATACGAGGCTAGATTTCCTCGTGATCGAGTTTTTAAAACCCATAGAAGGCGTGAATGGGCTGAAGAGAATCCTCATTTAAAACATTAACGTAGTCAGCAGTGAGTTTCTACGTTAAAGTATGGGCTCGAATAACTGAAAATCGATTAATTTGTCCATTTATTCTTTCATGCCGTTTAAATGTAGAAAATTATATCAATTTTTTAATTAACCGTTTACTTATGTCTGTTAGACCATGCTTCTATAGCGGTTAGAAGAGATGTTTGATACCAAATGAATGAAGTTCCAGTACACTGGAGAGTCAGGACAGAAGAGTATCTTCTTTTTCTTCGATGTAGACAGATCTGCCAGTTCCTTAATCACCTAGGTTAACGCTCCATCTCTTTTGGGTCGCCCAGATTTCTTCTTCCGAATCGAGATTTATCTTATTGCAAATTATTCACCGAGATAATTTGGTCGCAGGGAACCCACCGCATGGCTTGCCAGATCGCCCGAATGAACTCCCCAAAACAACTTTCTTTGGGGATTTTCTCTTACTTAGTTGTTACCTAAGAAACTTGTCCATAATGTCTTACTACAACTCTCTTGTTTAAAACAGAAAACCGAACTTAAATAGTTTTTGACAGTTACATTAGACTTTGCTGCACTATATTGGCGGATCATCCCCTCGTGCCCATTTCCGGGCCATTTTAGATACATCCTGATATACATATGTACATGAATGTAATAGTTGGTTATTGTCGTAGGAACCTGATCCACGGCCTATGGGCAACTACTTAACGAAACTGTTTTTCCTTAAGCCGATTTTTTGGAATGCTTTATTCATTTTTCTCAGCACTACAGAAGTGATTTTAGAGAATGTGCAACTAACCCGTTGTCTACACGCGACTGATGTGTTGATGTATACGGGGTGTCAGTTTGAAAACTTACAATGTGCTCTATCTCTGGAAGTAAAAGAGATATTGAACTTTTCTAGAAATCGTTTCTACAACATGGAGGGGGAATCATCATAGCGCTTAAGGAAATCTTCCCCATTCAACCCCTTGGGCTCTAGAGTCTAGACACCCCGTCAAAAAAATTACAACTGGTAACACCTACTTTGTGATACCTCACTCAACAGCTCCTACAAAATGCTATTCAATAGCAAATAACTTTTTTTCTTGATTCGTTCCATTTCTACGAATGACTGGGCGTGCGGGTAAATCGGTAATTCACAAACTATTTTTACAGGTATTTTTGTTGTAGAATGCACAATAATTTTCACTTGGAAATACTATAATTCGTAATAAACAATTTTAAAGAAACTTGAAATATGCAGTGCAATGCTAAAGGTAAACCGTACGTTTATTTGTACTACAGTTTGTTGTAGAGCTATATAGGTTTGAGAGTAAAACAACTTTATACACAAGAAAGAAAAACAAAACTCTAAAACAAAAAATATTTGAAATATTATTCTTCTCTTAGCGCAAAATACAAGCATTTTCATACTCCTGTAATGTAAAGTATGTACCAAATATACTGCGTGCCCTAATCTTTCAATTTATGCAAAATAGCATTTACGTTTCAAGAGTCTAAACAATAAGCAACACCTATACCTTAAAAATACCTTTGTTTGCTCAATAGGAAAAAAATTAAATATGTGTTTGTCTAATTCTAATAATAAACCTGCTTAGTTACAATCAGAGAAAACTCTACTTATAATTCAAGTTGTTAACGCAAAGTTATGACTATTTCGCATTCAGTACCTAAAGTATTATCCAAGTCAAACACTAACTGATACAGACTGAAGTGTTGCGTTAGTTCACTGAGTTTAGATATGATAAAAAATATTTAAATTATACTGAATTACATGCGCACATAGATAAAATGTAGATTTGCAAATTCATAAATTTATTTGATATATACGTAACCACATAAATTATTTTAAGCGAATCCAAATATACATACAAATATAACTCCGATTTATCTAATATTTAAACTAGTTTTAATTAACTTTATGTAAAATGTTTAATCACATTATACTTAACACATATACAAAAATTTATTTACATCTAAATCTTACATTGTTTCTAACACATCTAGTAAAATGATTAACTATATGTAACAAAATTATTATCAATTGATAGAATCATTTTACAGGATTTATATAATATATAAATTGTTGTTCGTCGTCAAGGTGTAAACCATTTTCGGTTCGTTTAGTCTTTCGTCTTCATGTAAACTGTTCTTACCAGCGCCTTTCGGAACCTCTTACATTTCTCTTGCCGACTGGTTTATAATTATATATTTGTTAGGGATTTTGTAGAGTCTTCTATTCTTAGTAGGTAATCTCTCTAGCTTTTTCTATAGCTTTAATTATTTCATTCAATTTGAAAATATCTAATTCTTGTCGTATACCTTCATTTCGTTTGTGATCATTTAGTGTGTACCACGCTGTAGTTGGTCTCAGGAATGTCATCTCTGCATTTTCTATTTTTCTTAATTGTTTTATGAGTGTCGGCACAGAAGCAATGGGGTTTCTTTACTTGCATTTTCGAGGGTTTTTCTTATTGTTCAATAGAAATATAGACACAGAAATATATTAAGTTTAGTGTTAACGTCATTTTTGTTGAGGTATATCACATTTCGTTCTAGGTAGTTAAAGTTATTTACTTGTATTGCTGTTCCTTCGATTACTATTTTTTGCTCCCTTTTTTAGTTGATATGTGTAGGTCATACGCTTTGGATGTATTGTATTGTAAGTCATCTTCTGTTTTTGCAAGTATAACTTGATCGAATAACATTGTATCTATTGTGCCACTGTTTACGACAAAGTATGCGGCAATTTCTCTTGCTACTTTTGGACAACGTCGTCTATGTACGTATTAAATAGGGTTGACGACAGCGGACAACCCTGACTGACCCCTCGGTTTATTTAAGTTTTTCTGTCGTTTTCTTCTGTTCCTTTGTCAGTTATAAATTTTTATCAATATATAACCTTTCAAAACCCATCAAACGTTTAGTGCTGTTCAAGCTATTGACAGCCTTCTCATAACCTATGAACGCCATATGTATGGGCAAGTTACATTCTCGATGCAGTCTTGACGCTTTCGAGTAGTATTAACAGTTCTCACCTGAAAAATGTTACCAGCCTCAGTTAGCTGGATTGTTTATCGACGTTCTGTGGTTTACATCCGTTGAATTCTGCTTAACGTAGGGTGTGGATCTTTGCCACGTACAACGGTCTTAAGTAATGAGAAGTTAAAGACCTTAAGTGAGCTATATTACACTACATCTACCTCTGCCAAACCTTCCAACATACCCAAATAGCATATTCCTACTGCCCCCATGGGATAAGAAATCCTGGTAGACTCTGGGCCCAGTTCCTGAAGAGAAAAAAATTGGAAGAAGACTATGTTATATTCTCTTCGTTGTACTATTATTTGTGTGATAGCGAAAATACAGTAGGTACATGATCCTCCCTTTCTGAAGCCATTTTGGGATTCGTCTGTGTGTGTTCGTATATAACATTAATTATTCTTTGAATAACGTTTGCATATGTTTTGTAGCCCAAATTTAGAAGGTAGTTGATGGGGTTGTTTCTGTTGCCTGCTTGAAATATTGAAGTGATTAATGCTATGTTCCAATATTCAGGAACGTGACATATTTCCAACATTATGTTGATTTAGCAATGTAATAGTAAAACTTGTAGGACATTCTTAAAAATTCAGTGATTAGGGTATGACTTTAGTTATTAAAATTTATACAGATAAGTCTTACCAAAATAAATATCTTCTGCGGGGTAAAATTAAGAAACATGTTGTTTTTTCAGAACGAATTAACGCTAGCTAAGTAGCCAAAATCGGTAATTAGCGGCAAAGAATTTTCTCAGTATAAAATATGTGGAGTTGTGAATGTATATAGTTTAAAATCAGTTTTGAACTTATATTTATGCGTTAACACTAATTTCATTCGATTGTTGTATTTGTTTATTTTGATACAAATGGAAGTGTAGAAAATTTAGGAAATATGTAGTTGTTTAATATGTTTGTTTTGGTGTTGTTGTTATTTTTTTTATGAACTCAAATAGATAATTGTTTAAGTTTTGTTAAAATTATATAGAAATAGATTACAACTTATTACCGCAATTTTTGGGACGAATTGAAAGTACTAATTTTCAAGAAATGCTAGGCAGTATATGCTTTTGATTTCTTTTAGGCGTTACAGTGCATTTTAAGTATATTTCCTTGATATTATAATGTAAATAAAAGTGTAGTCGGATTGGATATAATTTAACGTTTGAGTTTATACGCTTTCTAAAAATATAGTCACTATATGTATCTTTCGAAATTACTTTGTTAATGAAAGAACTAGTTAGGCTGATGCAATGAGTCTAAAAAAGCAGTTATACAGATACGGTAGTTATTTAAGTAATAACGAAAAGATAGCATTAGCCAACTTTAGTAATGTAAAGCAGTGATATTACATATTTCCATTTTATAAATACTTCGGATTAGCACGTATGGATGGTGATCAAATTCCAAAGAAAGTTGTAAGCAAATTGAACAGTACTTGCAAAATTAAAATGGTTATAATTGTTAATAACCAGAATTAGCTTGTTTAACATATTATTGGTTAATATTGGTCTTCGTTTATATTATACTTCTTTATATCAATAAATCCGACCATTTTTTACGTAATGATTACCATCTCCTATCGCCTTTTGTTATTGCAGTTTTAAATTACAAACTTGTGAAAAAGTATGAGCTCTCACTTTTGTCACTTTTGGCTCTTTAAGTCTTAAAAAAGTTTTAAAATTTTATAGATACCTTGTATGTACTATTTTGTATTGTATATAGATTTCACATTTTAAACTAATTATCAGGCAATCTTCGAATGGATATATTAAACAAATGACTAAATAAAAGATCTTGCTTGCATGGATTAGTACATGTTACCCAATCACTATCATTTGTTTGTGGTAAATGTTATATTGCATATATGGCCAATTATCAAGAACCTGTTAATTTTATCAATTGTTTTAAATTCACTTCGTCACTTTAATACAAAGTATAGCTTTAGATTATTTTTTTGGACAATTCATATACATACACATTAAATAAGCCGATAATGATTTCTATTGAAGAAAATGCAAGTTTATAACTCGCAATCGGAAAACTGTAACTATAAAAAAATACCTACTCCAGAAACAAAAATAAATACTACAATACAGTATACAAAAGAAAACATTTAAACCTTTTTGAACCCAATCTTCACCATTACCGAAAATAAGTTAGTTCATAGCACTTTACCAAAAAGATTTTCAATAATTATTTTTAAATTTGATTACACTTCCCAAATTTGCTTAGTAAAATACCTAAATTTCCTTGGTTTTTTTGATACTATGAACATTTTTACATAATTACAACAGAACTATCTATCAATTCTGATAAAGTATGTGGTCATATTTTAATGGAAACTTGATGTAATCACATCTATAAGGTTGATATTTATACGTACGGCCCCAATGTTCCTTACTTATTTTCGCCCTAAATATCAAATAAGCTTTCAAAGTTAGTATAGTTGGTTTCTTAGAGATTATTATTACCAAATAATATTAGCGTTAGAACCACCGAAGCATATAGTATCTATTTTATTTGCAGATTCTAAAACATATCATTTGAAAAAATATGTTAAAATGTTGCCATACTTACGCTAATTACAACACGAAGAATGCTAGCAACTAGGAAGTATGTTATAAAATACAATACCAACAAATAAGCTTTAAGCACAAAGTTATGATGTATTTTAATTCCAGCTAATTAGATAAATCTAGAACCTTCTTGTCTTCATATTCTTGTTTCACGGGTGATAACTTTAAATTTTAATTATTTTTTTGTAAGTGTAATAGTTGTAATACGTGACACGTAAGATACGAAACCAGCCTGTTTTTGAGGAAACAGATTGAAGATTAGATAAACCGAGAATTACTGGTTTTTAAAGATGCACCGCATAGGTGTCCGGAATTAAGTATTTTTTTATCGCACTCTATAAATAAACTCACCACTTTAAAAATTGGGAGAAATTTTAAACGCACTTCTTTCAAATAGTATTTAGCCTTTTTCTGTCTATATCAAATCGATAGTTAACTGCTATAATACAATAAAAAAACACGCTAAATATTGGTTTTCTAGTTTCCTAGTTCCTTCTTCGAAATACAGTGAAACTAGACAAGTATCAGATTCGATTAACTCTATGTTTGTGGATTTTCTTTCAGGTATTATATTCTTTGTCACAAGTCGCTATTGGATTTCGGTTCGGAAACTGCCCTGGCCGGTCCATTTTGTTAATTTATTGGTCTTCACTTACTATTTAGTAGTTTTGATATATGGCAAAGAGCATTGTCGTCCTGGAAAATAGAATTTTTTGGCCAAACATGTCTTTCTCACAAAGTTGCATGTTCTCATATACATTTCGAGAGAGTTTTTGGTGTGCATCATCCCACAAACAACACTGACGCGTTGAAAAAGACATGAAACTCCTTACCGTAACACCGATTGGAAGCTCAGTTGTTGGAAGTAAAAATATTTCCCTAAAAAACCTTCTGATGTAGGTATTGCCAACTCGATTATTGATTTTAAACGTTAATACATCACTAAATAACACTGTCTGTTTCTATGTTGTGGTCCAGTTCCGATATTTCTTTCTTCCCGGAAAGAAGCCTTTTAAGTTTAAAAAATAAGTCTTCTTTTCACAGTGGACGTTTATACCGATAGCTTCGGACCATATTAGGATAATTCGGTGGATTTAACACTTCGATCTGCTTGGCCTTCTTAATGCATCTCCACCTACGGTTTTCTTCGGTACGTACTAGACGGTGTGTACCCTCTTTTTGCAAATTCTAGCTATTTTTTAATAATTCGGATAATGGAAGATTAGTTATATTTCACTATAACTGCAATTCCACAACTGGTGGCGCTTGGTTCATCGTGCATATTAGTTCCAAATCGCCTTTGAACTGCTAATTTATTTATTAGCCAACGAGGATAATGTAAGCAATGTTGACGAAGAAATGGATACTTTTTCAAGTGATTTTGATGGCGAATTTTATGAGGAAGATAAAAATATTATTACAAAGTCGGGTATAAGATGGACATCATAGGTACCCAAAGTTACTCGAAGACTGTAAGTTCTGGTTGCAGTAGTGCAAACCCTATACATATACGATTTTTACCTAATTATCTCTGTTTTATTTTGTTGCTATACTAACGAAGAAGCCGATAAATAGTGTTTATCAATCTAAGCAATCAAAGTCACACAAACATGTACTCATATTATTGTAATGGCTGGTGCTTTACGTTGTGGTCAAGAGTCCATAAGTGAGTTGTGTTCAACAGATGAATGGCTTTGTTGAAATATTTTTACTGCTTCCAAGTCAAGAAATTGATTCGCTTAAACTTTGCAGTGCAATAGATTTGATGGCAAACCTACAAGGGAATTGCTCCGTTAGGCAATATATAAAATCAAAGCCGGATCGTTAGGAAATTAAAGTATGGACATGCAAAGATGCGAAAACTTCTCACATTTACAATATACAAATTTATACCGAAGAACTGTCCGGAAACGAGACAGAAAAAGATTAAGGCATCATAACAGATAATTTCTTAATTTCAGCACCCCTTGCATAATTTCTTCTTGCATAAAAATTAACTATCATAGGAACTGTTAAAAGATATAAACCTGAAACTCTTGAATGCTTGCACACTGTTACTAGCAGAGAGTTGTATTCATCAAAGATTGTATTTTTTAACATAGCCACGATGGTATCGTACCTATATGGTTAAAACGAGCATGCTTGTGCAATTGCTCTCCACCCAACATAGTGACAATTCTATAGTGCCAGATCAAGATGAATCAAAAAATTCTGTTGTGATTGATGATTAGGTATAACATGAATAAATGAGGTGTGGATAATGCAGATAGACTTATAGCTGAATATACATACGTGCCGCAGGCGTACAGTAAGACGGCCTCTTTTTTTCACATGGTAGATACAGCAGCACTGAATTCATACATTATATTTATTAGTAAGAACTCAGAATGGCAAAAGATAAAGCATGGTAGAAGAAAATTCCTTATAGAATTGGTCAGAGAAATGGTTAGAAAAAATATGCAGAATAGAATTCAAATGGATGTAGTAGGAATAAGACACCATCAACAAATCGCAAGCGTGCTAAATGCCACCTGTGGCCAAAGAAAGATCTGAAAGTGAACACCATTTGTTCAGTTCGCAAAAAAATTATTTGCGAGAAGTACAGGAAAAATGTAAACTGTTTAAATCTATTTTTAATTTCAGCTTGTGTATGCATCTTATTATTTATAACTATTATTGTTTTGTTATTATGATGCGGTCACCTATAAGTTGATATTATGTCTGTTTCCATAATGGACCCCGTTGCTACACTATGTTTAAAAAAGCATGGTATTCTAAGCATAAGCATGACTACATGAGTATTTTTGATTTAAGTGTACTATTTTGTTAATTTGTAAAAAAAAGTAGTTTATAAAACAGCAAAAAAACACTTTCAATACCTTATTCAATGCAATAGATAGAACTAACGATTTGTTAACATCAGGTATTTACAAATTAAACTGTTCACGTTGTAATTATGTATACATAGGTCAAACAATTAGAAATTTTGATACCAGATACAAAGAATACATACACTCGTATAAATACAAACACCCAGAAAGATCTAACTACGCTAAACACTTCATGCATTAACATCAAATAATATAATAAAATTTTTGCACTGCTGTGATGATAAGCGTAAATTTGATATTCTCGAGGCCTTTTAAATTCACAAACACACTTTAACGCATGAGCAAATTAAGCTCATAAATTCCCCGTTATTAGAAGTTTTGGCTACTTGCTCACATGATGTAAAAGGTGCTTAAATTTGGTTTCCAGGTCCAAAGTTATTTTCATGCAAGATTTTAACTACTTTATTTCTTCTAGAAGCCCGATTTTAAAGTAATAATTATATGTGGTTAAAAATATATATCTCCTTAGCGAGCTTTTCTCATATTTGTTTTATTTGAAATTGGTAATAGTACATATTAATAGACTGAATCTTGCAGTTTTGATGTTTGGGTCACAGTGGGACAGTTTGTTCTGGCCCACAGTGAAACACCTCATTGTGGCCCAGAAGTTTAATTTCTGAATAATAAAATAAAACAGAATACATATATTGTACATTTTTCGGCTTATTAATTTATAGAAATATAATTATGAATGTACTAGAATTAAAATAAAATAAATTATATTATGGAAAACAGCAAAGTTGTGATTTTTGCCATTTAATTCTGAATTAGAAGTATTACGCAATTATTCTGTAAACAATAATTTAAATGAATTAAATAAATTAATAGTAACTAAAATATTTACTATTTCCTTTTAATATTAGGCTACTGTATTGCTTTAGACTCTCCCACGAGGATTGATCACTATGGGAGAGTAGATCAACAACCCCCCTTATGGTGGAGGCCCTTGTCCAACAGTGGAATGTTGCGGGCTAATAAAGAAGAAAGAATTGCTTCAGAATGGATAGATGTACTTTGTATTGGTGCAGAAAGATTAAATAAATAATTAATAATTTGCACTGAAATAAATAATTTCTTGACAACTTACTATCTTTCTACAGTTTTGAAATTAATCTGCACTTTTTGAACACACGTTAGAAGTTCTAAAGGTAATTATTTATTTATACATTTCAAAGATTGATATTACTTTCTAGAATTTTTTTATTTATCTTAATTATTTTTGGATTTGAATAAAACTTGTAAAAACATTTAAAAAGCATTAGTTTATGATCTTTTCCCAGTTACTTTCCCTGGTCCCACTGTGGTCCCCGCAACTTGTCTCATTGTGGCTCAGGGATAGGTTACAATGAGACAATGACAGACAGTTTTTAAATTTGTTGTGTACTTTATAGTATAAATGAAAAATCATAAGATATTGGTGGAATAGATGTTTTTGAACCATAGATTCTATAAAGCTGTTTGTTTCAAGTCTAAAGAAGTTACCAAAATTATTACAAAATAATATGTATTGTTTTTTGTCTCATTGTGGCCCACCCTCCTCTACAAGATGCAATCAAAGCATTGCATTTTCTTATACGCAAGTACACATATACTACGTAGCGGTTTCTTGTCGATAAAATTGCGTTTTAATATTTTGTTTTCATAAAACTACCACGGTATTACTTTGTATTACTGAAATCATAAATAATAATAATACGAATTTATAAATCAATAATTAACTTGAACGTAAATCTCGAATTCTGCGTTGTATGTAACATGTTTTTAAAATAGTCGTATCTGTATAATGTAAATGAATAAGTCAATGAGGTGCTTGTTTCATT
>JABXWE010030989.1:0-21794 GCA_014611495.1 Limonius californicus
ACTATAACACGTTACAATTATTTAGTAACTTTAGTAACTGAATATGACAAGTTACATTTTCATGCTACAAATGTAAAATATTTAAAAAAATCGGTTTTTAATGCGTAGTACTTAAGAAATTATACTTGAAGCTGAATTTGTTGAAATTTCGAATCCCTTAGTAAGCAAATGCTAATAGGGAACACAGGAATACCTTTTTGAACTTAGTCGATAATAAATAATATTTGACGGATCCTATTTGGGCGGTGACAGCTTTTTCCAGTAATCTTTAATCCTTTAACAACTAGACGCTCTCTGAGCAGGTATGCGGATTACTGGGAAATACATTCCTAACACCTGTGCGTAGGTTGGGGGTGTCTAATTCAGACGAAAATACATTCACTGTCTCTATATTTCAATAATAAGGAAAAATAAAATAGAATCCTGGGAAAATCCGAAAAACATCGTTGAACCAGCGCCTCTTAGCTCTAAGCCTGTTTCTTCCCCCACGTATAGAATATTATTTGCTAATAAACAATTGCTTATAAATGTGTGTTTCTGTTGATATTAAGTTGGTAGTAATTGCATGTACATTGGTAGCGTCTCATAAAAAAAGGTAACTTAAAAAATAACGAGTTACTTTGTGGTAACTTAGTAACTTATTCAAGTTACTTTTATAATTCTGTAACTTAGTAACTTACTTAGTTACTTTTTTGCCGAGTAACTGATTAACTTACTTAGTTACTTTTTTAAAGTAACTTACCCAACACTGATGACACTTTACCTACGGGAGGTCATGCAGGTATAAGTAGAATGAATAAGAATATTCGAAAAAATTATTTTTGGCCTGGCATGAGAACAGACGTTGAGGATTTTGCCAAAAGATGTACCGATTGTCAAAAATGCAAATATTCAATTCCAAAAAAGGAAAAATTGACAATTACCACAACGGCTTCTTCAGCATTTGAAAAAATTGTTCTTGATTTGGTAGGTCCTCTTCCAGTAGATGTCAATGATAATAACTGTATATCCTTACAATACAATGTGACCTCACAAAATTTGTTGAGTGTTACCCACTTAAAGATAAAGAATCTGAAAGTGTATCAATGTCATTTGTGGATAATTTTATTCTAAGATATGGGATTCCCAAAGAAATTCTGACAGATCAGGGAATGGAATTTATGTCAAGTATTTTTAAACATTGCTGTAAATTGCTTAACATTAATCATCTAAATTCTACAGCTTATCACCATGAAACATTAGGGTCATTAGAAAACTCGCATAAACACTTGGGTGCTTATCTGCGCATGCAAGTTGCAAAAGCTAGCAATTGGAGTTCATGGATACCGTATTGGTGTTTCTCATATAATAATACTTTACATACTTCTACAAAATATTCTCCATATGAACTGGTTTTTGGTAAACCTTGTATAATTCCATCTAATATTTCTAATATTTCTAAATGTTGAGCCACTCTATAATTTTGACGACTACTTAAATGAATTAAAGTATAGATTACAGACGGCATGGAGTGATGCTAAACACAATTTAATTGAAACAAAAATGAAAAGAAAAGAGACTTTTGATAAACGTTCTAAAACATGTCAATATAAAGTAGGCGATAATGTATTATTAGAAAATGAAAATAAATATAGTAAATTAGATGAATTATTTAAGGGTCCTTATAGTGTTAGTCGGGTTAAGGATAACAACGTTGTTTTAGATATTAATAATAAATTAGTGGAAGTACATAAGAATAGAGTAAAACATTTTGTTAATAATAATTAACTGTATTTTAATATTGTTATTTAGTATTGCAGCAAAAGAAAAATTTTTTTTTAATCAAATATTTTTTTCTTTTTCTGGCGGGGAAAGTGTGATGGACTTCTGTGTATAAAATTGTACCTATTAGAAGTTATTGAACTTTTGCTAATAGCTTGCAGTAATTGCACATGAAGCCAACTCAGCTTTCCTATAGTTGGTGTGTAAGCATATAGTTAAGTCATTGCAGTATTAGGTTAAATAGCAAGTAAGGGAATTTTATAAAAGGTATGTATGTGTAAAACTGGAGAATTCGATTGCGAGCGTTCCTATGAGGAACACCTATTACGAATAACCAATAAACACTTATGTTTACTGATGTGTGTTTAATTTGGTTACTACAATAGCTAAAACATATAACAACCGAAAAAAAATTAAAAACGCCAAATTGTGGCAAATAACTTGATAGGAAACTTTTGTTACAAACTTTCTTACGTAAAGTTATTATTTAAGGCTGTAGAATCGAGGTTCCTTACTTTTTATGGACCCTGTATATTACAATTAACTGAAAATTACAGAATCGTCAGATATGCAGTTGTAATATATTAGCTGTGCAATATTTCCAAAATTTAGCTTCTTACATAACTTTTTGAATGATTGAGTCATCTTGTTGTGTTGTTTTTACGGCAAAACATAAAAATTGTACGAAAAATAGGCAAGTAATAATCAATCTGTCGATAAAGTCGCATTTTCGGCTGGAGAAGTGGCTTTCTCTGTAGCTCTAATTATATTTCCATAACATAAAATTGAAAAATTGACAAAATGTACTGATAAAAACCTATTGATAGTAAAACCTTGTTTAAAATACGAAACATTTAAGATAAACCATGTTCTCACTGTTTTAGCACAATTTGCACACGTTGCACAAATCAGCAGTGGCCAGCCGTAATACGTATAAACAAGATAACACTTATAAAAGCTGTAGCGCGAGGTTACCGCGTAAAACTTCGCAACGCCGGCGGATCTCACGTTGAGTTACATATTTCCCGATATACAAACATGGATCTCGACTTTATCTATGCTGTTACGGATCTCGCATCGTTATTTACTTATCACGTACATTAAAATCGTAAAATTGTTTCCCCTCTAAAGGGGTAGGTCTTGAGTTGTTAATTATAAAGCCATTAATAAGAGATATACTCTAATACCCATTTTCCTTATGGCGGATCTCGGGTTGTCCTAAATTTGCTCGGAGCTCAGCTTGTTACAAAAACAGATATGATGTCATGATATTTATATTAATATGATGTAATTATTATCAACTATTTGTTATATGTTTGTATCATGCCTTAAACTATACTAAAATACCTTCGGAAGGACTGTTAAGTATTAAAAAGGATATTTATTGGAACTAAAATCCATTTTTTGCACCTGAAATATAGTCTAGATGGATTAACAATATCATATAAACTATGTTTATTAATGTAATATTATAGTTAAAACTGTTTTTATAAACCTGTTTTATGTAAAGAGTGTTTTCGATCCTTCGGACGAGGCTTCGTAATATGAAATGTGAACTTAATGTGAGCTTTTGCAGTGTTTGACCTTTTGAAATCCTGATGTGTGACTAAATATTCATTGCAGACGATGATGTGGGTCTTTTTGGACAGTACCAGAGCCCTAAAACTCAGAAATTACAATTATAATAAATTTTTTGATAGAAAGTATATAATTTTGATTTTAAAAGTTTAATGTTAGCTAATTTAATTTAATTTTATATCTAGGAAGGTATTTATTAGGTTTCCTCGATGAATTATGTTGTTTAATTAACTATAAGTGTGTTTTTATATAAAATCTGGAAATTATAGGTTAGATCTAGAATTTTATCAATTATTTTGTGTATATTTGTTTAATAGGATGTTAATATGTTACAAAACTTGTGTTATAATCTTAGGATTGTGTTTTTGTTAATTTTATTGTGTTTTCATGTTAATTTTACAAATATTAACAATATTTTAATGTGTTAAAATTTTCATCTTAAATATGGCATTATTGGGTATCAAAATTTGTTAAAAAATTCATGGATTTCGAATATGAAATTAGTTTTTTGATATGTTTATTCATAAGCTTAATATTAATTGTTTTAATTTTAATTATCAGATTTCTAGAATATTCCCTACATTTTGTTTCAAATTCTGTCCTTGTTTTTATGATGTTGCTTAGTAACGATGTTGTATTGTTAGTTTTTGTAGAGGTTTCTGGCAGGAAAGATTGAATTGAGTACCTTTTTGGCCATCGAACTACATGCACGCAATTTGAATCAGTGCTAAATTTAATTTTAATGTAAAATAGGCGTGACATTTCAAAATTCAAAACTTGGGTTAAGTTACATTTTTTACAAAATGTCAAATAGTTAAATGTATAATGTGATCAGAAATTGTGTTATTAATAATTAAAGTGTTTAATAATAAAAAGAAGTTACCTTGTTTAAATTAATCGAAGTGTGTTTTCTTTGGGAAATTTTACTAAAAAGAAATGGGAATAAAATTAAAATTTTTTATTCATTTATTAAAAATAATAATACTGTGGTATTAAAAAGAACTTACCTTAATAGACTGGAACATTTAAGTGTAACAATTACTGTGCTTCTGTGATTTTATTCCACTAAACATCGAATTTGCGAACGTAATGTTTTCATGGTTGCAAATCAAATGAACTATGTCTAGACAAGCTGAGAAAGAAGCAACATAAAAACATGCAGCTGTTGCGGTTTTAGAAGACATGGTGTCTACATTATCATCGAAGGGACTGGATATTCAAGCTAAGTTAAAATTTAATTATGTATTTATAATATTATGTGTTATATTTGCTGCATAAATAACTATCTAAATCAGTGAAGCCATGAAACACCTTACCTTGAGTTGTAAGAGTCTATTTAGATGCTGGTATATTAATTTATGTTTATTTAATTTGAGAAAACTCAAATTTGGCGCCCAACAAGATTACATTAATTTAATTTATTTATTAAAATATTAATAATTAAAATACACAGCATTTATTTTGGTCGCTGCCACCGTGGGGGGATTACACATTATTATTAATTATTTATTTATAAATAAATTCATAGAAATATATATATATATATTGCTGTGTTACACCCAATAAAATAACTACATTCTAATTAAATATAAAGCATAGAAGCTATGTGTAGCTTTCCTGTGTGGAAATGAGTCGTTTACACATAATTTTCAACGAGTTCATGCGTTGTACTTCCCGATGAGTCTTCGGGATGCGATAATATTAATTGCAAGTTTTGCATTTATCCACAGGAATTTTAGCAATGTAGCCGCGATCTGGATATTGTTTATATGCCTTGCAACAATTTTCTTTGAGTGTTGAGGTGTCATTACAACAATATTAGTATAATTATCTGCGATTTGACAGTTCAGATACATTTTGTGGATTTTAGCACATTTATGTGTTTAGTTGGTTGTTTATTGTATTGAATGCCATTGAATTAACATAAGTGACAACTTTGGGTTATAATTTTATAAACAATAAGGGTTTATTTATTTGTTTAATTGCATAAAACCATGATTTTCTTCGATAAAGATAGAAATTATATGAAATACATATTAGTAATATATAAAACCAGCTATATGTGTATGTATAAAGTTAGTAGAGGTGATATAGATGATTTTCATCCTGTTTCCCATAGCAACAATGTTGTATTTGTTTAATTATATGTGCCTTAAGCAGATTTTAACAATTTCTGTAATATAAATGTAAATTGTGATTTTAATATTATTCCTAAGGGAATTATTAGGTCAAATGCTTTTGAATACGAAGACAGGGCACCTTTTAGTATATAATTTGTTTGAAACAATGCTGTAATTGTTAAATTATTTATATTTATTTGTCAATTGGCCTTGTACGTATAGAAATTGCTTTATTTTCCCATATTTACGTGAATAGATCTTGAAGAAATGTTTTATAAACATTAATATGATGTTGCTAGTATAGTTTAAGTATGTTTGTTATGACATTAAATGTTTAATTATTTGTTTATTGTTAATTTATTAATTATTTTGACAATGTTTGTTAGGTTATAAATGCTTGTAGGTGGATCATGTTTGGTCTTGAAAGATGCGTCTTTTAATGAGTTTTTCGATAACATGATCCATAAGAAAGTTATTTAGGTTTATAGGAATTTGATCAAAATTCGATTAAAATCTAGCTGGCTTCTGATTGGTCAGTTTTTCGAGGTGACAAGCAAGTTTGATTAGGTTTTGTTTAAAAATTAGAGCTTAAGTTAAGTTTCTATGGTAACGATAGTTTTTTTCCGCTGAGGTATAAAAGCAAAATTCCGATACGGAGCATCACTTCTTATCACTTCTTATCACTTATCACAAATAAAGTTTGTGGTCATCTGCAACGTAACCTAAAACGTTCCAATAAGACAAGAGCATCGAATAAGCAATAAAGTAACAGGTATAAACATTTATTAATTTGAACAACGATAAACGGCAAGGTCAAAGTGATCCCTAGATGCAGCAGCGAGATAGCACGGAGTTTCCACTGGCGGCAAATGTCAACGCCATCAACGTTGAAGGGGCTTGCGCACGCATTTCCGAGGTCAAGCGACATCAGAAAGAAACAAGGTTGGTGTACGTATTAGAGATAAGTTTTGATGTTTAAAGAAATTTATTTTATTATTGTAATTGTTTTCCAAATTACATGCTTATCACAAGAAAAATTATTGCGAAGGTTTTCTGCATTAAAAATTTATTTTAATTTGTGGTCATTAAAAGTTTAATTAATAAATCAAATTTGTTTTGCTACTTTTCTTTGGTTCATCGTAATACGAGTGTAACTTTGCAACACCCAATTATTTCAACCAGAATTTTATTTAACCCTGAGATTTATTTGATTAATTTAACTTTCAGTTCTTTTTAAATTCATGTTGTTTTTTTCTAAAAGAGTCTCGTTTTAAGTTTGTGTTGTGTGAAGGGTCCATTTTAGTACATTTGTGTCATAAATTTACTAAGGTTGTTGGTAGCACAGGAATACATGTGTGCATGATTTTATATGGTGTATCTATAGCAAATTATAGTAACCAATTTATGACAATAATTTTTATTAATTTAGAAGGTTGTCACATAGTGTCTCTTTTTGGCAATGTAACGTGGGGTTTCCGATTGTATGTTTGTTTATCTAAATTTAATTATAAAATACATACACCCTTTCTCACAGCAATATATTGCTGTGTTATTTACCCTAAATAATCTATTCTGCCTACGCTATGTTTTGATCACCTTGAAATGATACTGTTTTTACTGTTAATAAACCAGATTATCATTAAAATTAAGATTAATTAGCTTATTGTAAACTAAATCATGCTCCGTTGAAGGTAATTGTTACCCTAATTTATAAATTTAAACCTTTACACACGCGTTTATAAAAGTGTTTTGGATCTTGATAATTTTGGTATCAAAATATTGCTAATTTTTCATAGATTGCTTTTATGAATTTTGTTTTTAGAAATAATTATTTATTTAGGCAAATTAAATATTAAGATAGTCCGGTATGAGACGTTATCGAGTGAAGTTGTGAATGAAATGTGTCAAGTGCTTACACAGATTGGAACGCTTATCAACATTGTTTTCACACAAAACTTCTTGCCATAAGTGACTGATACCGTAGGTAAATAAATTTAAAGTCTTCTTAAAATCCTAATAACCTAGACCCAAAATCCATCCTAAACAAAGAAAATACCGGCACGCCCTTCGGGGCAGGCCAGGTAAACACATATAGGCAACTCAAATTTTCAAAATGAGCAACACAGAAAGCATACTCAGCAGGATTCCCAGCCAAAGGAATGAAGCTGCGGTGCGCAGAAATACTGATAGTTTAGAAAATGAAAATCCAATTATTACTCAACAAGTCAACCCCGAAAATGCAGAAGAATACATTAAGGAACACACAGACAGACCAACTTTCGCCAATATCGCTAAAAACGAATACCTAATACAACACCCGAAAAAAGAACAAGGTATTATCCTCAACGCCGTAGAAGGAATACAAATTAACGAATATATATACGCTATAGGAAATCTAGTAGAACCGAAGAATATCATAACTGCCTCAAGACTATCAAATCAGAGAATTTGTATATACCTAATAAGTAAAACGATAGTGGATGATTTGCTGGATAAAGTTAATAATATTAAAATAAATGAGTACGAAGTTAGTATACGGCGACTCAGAACCCCGTCGAAAAAATAGTACTATCAAATGTGAGTCCAACCATTCCCAAATATATAATTGAACAAGAACTGACAAAAATAGGACTAAAAACGACCTCACCTATATACTTCATACGAGTGGGACTCCAGACGCCAGAATATTCCCACATAATAAGCTTTAGGCGATACACTTACATAATCCCTAATAACCAAGAATTAATACCTTTTTTTTTTACACATTCATACTACCGTTCCCCCCCCGGAACCGCTTTCGCATTACTTCAGGGGGGTGCGGGCGTCCCTTACATACTAAACATTCATGCAACATGCACCCTAAACTTAACTAACCAAATGCGGTTGCCCCAGTCGGGATTCGATCGCCCCAACGGAGCAACTGCATTTAGTGTGACCTCGAGTGGCCAATGCGTTCTCGCACTCGACCACCGCGGTCCCTAAGAATTAATACCTGAAACAATTCTAATTGAATACGATGGAGACGAATATCGAATATATATACAATCCGACTTAGTTAAATGTTACAGGTGCCATAAATTAGGACATACAGCTACAAAATGCGCTTCTACTCTCGAAAATATACAAGTAATCGTTGAAAGCAAAGAGAACCCCACAGAACTACAAACAAGTACCACGCCTGTTACAGAAAAAATTGATACAGGTAAAATGGATGCAAACCAGAAAAACGAGGAACCACATAAAAAAACGTCCTCTAGCAGATACTTGTGTCGAAACAATAAATATACAGACATAGGAAGAAGATCATCACAAAACAGAAACAACTAAAAAACATACAAAAAAAAAAGAAACGGAAAAACAAGGAGGACAAGATTGAAACAATAGAAGAATTATTAAAACCATTAGAAACTATACTACAGAACCAAGAAAATACATACCAAATAACATACCACCAACTCATAACTTTTATAAAAGAAGTTCAGACAGCCAGGAATCCTCTAACATGTACAAGGAAGCACTTCGAAAATGCTGAAAACTTACTGGTAACTTTAAAAGATATATATCCCTCACTGACCCACAGGAGGTTAAAATATAGAATTACTCGAATAATCTCCAATATCAGAAAAGAAATGAGGCGAGAAAATGATCCGGACGAGTTATCAGAAACAAACACAACTCAGGGGGAGGATAGCTTGACAATGGAATAAAAATGACTGCTACAATACAAAATAACTTTAAAATAGTACAATATAACTGCAATGGGTTTTATAAAAGATACAACGAAATACAAATTATGGTTCTTGAACTGCAACCCAAAGTAATATGCCTACAGGAAACACACATGAAAAATAAAAAAGAACCAACACTTAAAAACTTTAAAACATACAACAAAAATCGACAAATAGAAGATGGATGGGGAGGAGTTTCTATTTTAACAAACATATCTATACCTACAGAAGAACTAAAAATAAATTCTCAATTAGAAGTAATCGCGGTTCAAATACTGATGCCATAAAAAATTACACTATGTAATATCTATATACCTCAAAGTCATATTTTAGAATTGGACGAAATGGAAAATATAGCAAGACAGCTAGCTACCAAAGCCCTACTTATTGGTTGGAGATTTTAATGCCCAGAACACTATGTGGGGGGCAAAATATACAAATTCAAGAGGAAATCTCATAGGAAAAGTTATAGACAATAACGATCTAACACTATTAAATGATGGTAGACCAACCCATTTCGATACTAAATCCAATAACTTCACAGCAATCGATCTGTCCCTTTGTACATCCAAAACTAGATCAGAATTAACATGGCAACCGGGTACAGATCTATACGGTAGTGATCATTTCCCTATAATAATTGAAATAGGAGGATATAATCAAAAAAATGAAATAACTAAACCAAAATGGCTCATTGCCAAAGCAGATTGGGCGAAATTTCAAGAAATAATGAACCAAAATAAATTTCCAACTAGTAAAAAATGCAATATCAGTTTACGCACGAAAATATTAACCGAAAGCATCATCAAAGCATCCAACGAAGCAATACCCATTAAACAACATACCATAATGCAAAAGCATAGGGTACCATGGTGGAACGAAACATGTAAAGCAGCGATATTAAGAAAGAAAACAGCATTCAACAGATATTGGAAAATTAGAACAATTGAAAACTTAGTTAACTTCAAGAAGGAAAGGGCCTTAACCAGACAGATAGTAAATAAAGCAAAGCAAGACTCATGGGAACGCTACGTTTCTTCTATAAATGAAACAACCGATCTAAAACAGGTATGGAGTAAAATAAACAAAATAAAAGGTAAACATAAACACTTTCAAATTTCTGTACTAATTGAAAATAATCAAACAATTACCGTAAAAGAAGAAATATTAGAATGTCTAAGCATATCTTATGCACGCTCCTCAAGTACACAAAACTATCAAGAAAACTTCAAGAAATACAAAACAAAGATAGAAGAAGAAGAAATAAATATCCATTCACAGAATACAAATTACTACAACGACGATTTTACATATAAGGAACTAGAGGACGCTCTAAATAACAGTAGCGGATCATCACCAGGACCTGATCTAGTACACTATGAAATGCTTAAAAATTTACCGATACTAGTTAAAAATGAAATTTTAGAATTATATAATACCATCTGGAAACAAAATGTTTTTCCAAACTGTTGGAGAGAATCGGAAGTAGTCCCCATCCTTAAACCCTATAAAGATAAAACCCGACCCCAAAATTATAGACCAATACATTTAACAAACACCATGTGTAAAATACTGGAAAAGATGGTAAAGAAATGATTAATGTGGATCCTGGAAAAAAACAATAAAATAAGTAAGGAACAGAGCGGTTTCAGAACAGAACGATCTACGCTGGATAACATAGCAAAATTGGGAGCAGAAATTAAAAACGCGTTTATCAATAAAGAAGAAATCACAGCGGTATTATTAGATATGGAAAAGGCTTTTGACATGACTTGGAAACACAAAGTTGTAAGACAACTAGTAGAATGGGGCATCCAAGGAAGAATAGTGCATTTTATTAAAAACTTCCTGATAGGGAGGGTTTTTCAGGTCAGACTGGGAAACACAACATCTACGAAGAGGATACAAGAAAATGGGCTACCCCAAGGTTCTGTATTAAGCACAACCCTTTTTTTAGTAGCTATAAACGACTTAGTAAATAGCATTAAAAGCCCAGTAAAGTCGTTGCTGTATGCGGACGATATTATAATATATTGTATAAACACGAACCCTCACGATAGTCAGAAGCAACTTAAAAAAACTTTAAACCAGCTAGAAACGTGGAGTGAAAAAAATGGCCTACTTTTCTCTACAGAAAAAACTAAGTGTATAAAATTCACAAAGAAGTACAAACCGGAGTATCCAACACTGAAAATGAATGGGAAAAAACGAAAATATGTAGAAGAAATCGCATACCTGGGGATTAACTTTGATAGGAAATTAACATGGACTAGCCACATTAAAAAACTTAAAGACAAGTGTCAAAAAGCTCTGGATCTTTTAAAATCAGTGAGTCACCACCAATGGGGTATTAAAATTGATACGCCTATAACTCTCTTTAATGGGCTAATTAGATCAAAATTAGATTATGCAAACTTCATATATGGAGAGGCAAACTCAAACGTTGTCAAAATTATTGATGCAATTTATAACCAAGGTCTCAGAATAATCACAAGAGCATATAGAACAAGCCCAACTCAAAGTTTGTACTGCGACACCGGACAACTTCCCCCAATATTTAGAAGGCAACAAAACTTACTAAATTACACGCTCTCCGTTGCTCACAATGCCAACCACATAAATTATGCAGAAGTAAACAATCCAATATACCAAAATAAATTCCAAACAATTCCTAAACTATCGCCACCCTACACAATCCGCGCCAAGAAACTCAGAGAGCAAATGAAAATAGACCTACAACATCTTCAACTATACGATTACCACTTTCCTCCCTGGAAGATATCCTTTCCCCAGTGTGATCTACAGCTTGCAAAATTTTCTAAAGAATCAACTCCCCACTATGTATATAAAGCCCACTTAAACCAAATTTTCGAACAACATCCGGACTACAAACGTGTATATACAGACGGTTCGAAAATAAACAGTAGTACCTACTGCTTTTGCTTTTTTATATAAAACTTTCTCGAGTAACTTTAAATTAAGTGACCTTACCTCGGTCTATGTGGCAGAACTTTACGCAATAAAAGAATCATTAGTGCACGTGGTAAATCATAATTGTGGAAATACGTTAGTTCTAACGGACTCCAAAAGTGCAATACAGTCCATAATGAAGCCATACAGTAAGAACCCATTAGTAAGAAATATTCCAGACATAACAACCCAATTAAAAGAAGAAAATAAATCAATAAAAATAATATGGATTCCATCACACCTAGGAATAAAAGAAAACGAATCTGTTAATCTCATGGCAAAACAAGCAACCAAAAAGTTAAAGATGGATTGTAGTAAAATTGTAAAAGCCGACATAAAAAACTATCAAAAAACAATGTTAAAACAGAAATGGAATGAAGACTGGAAAGAAATCAAACACAACAAACTTCGAATAATAAAAGAATCAACCGAGAAATGGACACCCAGGAGTAAGCTATTAAGAAGTGAAGAAATAATACTAAGAAGATTACGGATAGGACATACAAAAATAACACACCAACACATTTTCAAACGAGAGCCTCCACCAATCTGCGGGACGTGCAATAGCCAACTGACAGTTATACATATTTTGTGTGAATGTAAAAAGTATAACCTACAAAGAAAAAACATACTACAGAGTGATCAGATAAGAAACGTATTAGAAAACAGTGCAGAAGCCATAAGCAGACTATTAAACTTTATGAAACAAACAGGGCTATGGAATTTGATATGAAATAAACACCTACAATTCTAAAGTGTCAAAGACCAATGTAGTAAGGGCACTATTTAAAATAAAGTACTATTAAAAAAATTATTAAGATGAGTCTGATTGGCGATTTATTAAAAACGAATTTAGTTTTTGTTGATCTAAAAGACATTAACCGTACTCTATACAACGTTACTGTAGATGTAATGTTAACATCTTATTTTTCTAGTACACAAATTACTTCAGACCTCGACGCCAATTATACGATGTACCGACATAAAGTTGTATGGATAGTTCTCAACGGGTACCGTATCAAAAGTTAAACTAATAACAGCAATATTCGATAAAAATGTATGGTTAGCATTGCTGGAGGATTTTCCGGTAGCATTAATGGTGTGGTGGTTAACTGCAAAGTCTATGTATGTAAAAATAGATTTCAAAAATCTATCTATGCATTTTAGTTATGGTGCAACTTTCCATATGTGGTGTTACGAACCCTATACCAATAAACAGTACATTTCGCTTGCTGGTTTTATTCTACCTATTTTATTGTCTAGAAATCACTACTTCGTTTCAAGCCAATTTAATAAGTGTTTTGACTCAACCGAAAATCGAAGCACCTATACAAACAGTACAGAAGTTGGCAAAGTGGATAATATCTATTGTTTTGCAAGTGCAGTACCCGGATACTACTTGCTTCAGAATACGACGCTACAAAAATTGTATTGCACGTCGCGTATTACCATAATAGCAACTTAATTGTTACATATCGATATGATGTTGCCATGGTTACTTGTGGAAGAAAAAAAAAACAATGAGATCTTGCCATGAACATATCAACGTGAACAGACGCTCGTCTGGCAAGTCAGTTAAAATTGTAATTTTTTGTGTGTATTATATCCTGTTTGAATAAAACTGTGTTATTAAGTTTTACGGTTCCAATCAGTGTTATTTGTTACTTATCTGTGTGAAAAATGGATAAAATTCGGTAAATTAGCCGAAAATCAAGAATTTGGGGCTGAATATCAAAGTGTTTATATTTGCGTTTGACGTTAAAAACGTCAACAAACTTCAAGGTTATGAATAATCTACACGTTGGAAAAAATTTAATATTTGTTAACTATTTGGGAGATATTCGCATCATATTCTGGAACTGCAACTGCAATAATAATCGAATTTATTAATTAAAATATTAATTAAAACATATAAGTGACATTGATTCAACAACAATTTGAAAAGTGTAGCAAGTTTGAGGTTAGCAATTTAAAAAGAAAATATGAAGGTGTAACGTATTTATGAGTTTATTGGTACATTTGAACATCTGAAGCAATAAGCAGTTAATCATATTGGAGTTAATTACCATCCGAAACGAATTTACGAATACGAAGATACTAAGCCCAAAGTTTTTCTGCAAGGACCTTAGAAAAAAGCAAGAAGTGATCGACTTTCGTTTTGAATTTCAAGATCAATAGGGAGTAGGAGTGCCATCCCAATTTCATTTAGACTAACACCAGAAGAACAGCAGCAAGTGCTACTATGCGAAAAGATGGATCCGTTTGAAAATGCTTTGTTAAATTAGACCTTGTATGTATGTATGAAGCGGTGCAGGTGTTTCCACCTACAGCACTCAGGCCATAGCCCCATTGTGCGATCCGCTCTATTAGGGCTCGTCCCCAAAAAGCCCAGTGCCCACCGCGAAGGCTAGCAGCTGGTTTAGGGGGATGAGTTGTATATCTTCCGGTTCCAGTATTCCAGCCCCAAGATATTTGTGCCGCATCCTCATGAGACTGAGGCTTTGGCACATTATGTGAAGAGAGGTTTCGTCCTCTTCATGGCATAATCTGCAGGTGGGATCGTTTGTAATGCCGATCCTATGTAGGTGTTTGTTCAGGCAACAATGGCCCGTTAGCAGTCCTGTTAGGGTCCTGATTTGCTTCTTGTTAAACTTTAGGAGCTCTTGGGACTTTGGTAGGGGTTCCTCTCCGATAAAGAGTTTAGCCTGCCTAGGTCCTTGTAGCGACGACCAGTCCTGAGCGAATTGGGTTTTCACCCAATTCTTCATTTCTAGTTTTACATTGCATTGTGGTATTCCGAGAACGGGTTCTGGTCCGAACGGTTGCCCATTAGAGCCCTGTCTGGCCAGCGAGTCCGCCTCTTCGTTACCATCGATGTGGCTGTGGCCTGGTACCCACGGTAGTTTTACTGAGTTATGTTCACAAAGTCGCATCAGAGCCAAGCGACATTCAAGCACTAGCTCCGAAGTTACTTTGCAAGACTTTAGGGCTTGGAGAGCTGATTGGCTGTCCAAGCAAATGTAGATATGTTTGTTTGCAAAACCCCTTTCTAGGTTTTCATGGGTGCAGGCCAGTATAGCATAGACTTCGGCCTGGAAAACGGTGGCATACACGCCAAGAGAGAACGAAAGTTTTACTCTTGGTGATTCGCCGTAGACACCTGCACCTGTACCGTTTTGGGTCCTAGAGCCATCTGTGAACCACACAGGGCCCTTTTGAGTCAGAAGGTTGCAGTTTTGGGTGCCCCAGTCTTCCCTAGCGGGAAGGACGAGTTTGTAAGGTGTGTTAAAGAAGTATCTGGTGAGCATGCGGTCACTTCTCATATTGAAGATGACATGGGTCTCCGCCAGCCTCGGCAGGACCCTCATGTGCCCCAGTGTTACTCCAGCATTTGACCACTGCCCAGCACACTTCAGCCTGTAAGCTGCCTTCCTAGCCTCAGCCTCAATCACTATGTGAAGAGGCGCAAGTCCGAGAAGTACCTGCAGAGCCGAAGTGGGGGCAGTTCGCATTGCTCCTGTCACTCCTAGACACGCTAGTCGTTGGAGTTGACCAAGACGTTTTCTTGTGCTTAATGTGGTGGTGGAAGGCCACCACACCAAGGCCGCATAGGTGAGTAGGGGCCTTATTACCGCCGTGTACATCCACATGATGACATTCGGTTTTAGGCCCCAAGTTTTCCCAAAGGTGCGTCTGCACATCCAGAAGGAGGCAGTTGCTCTTTGTATTTGCCTTTCTGAGTGCTCCCTCTAGGTAAGTTTAGAATCCAGATTACTCCTAGGTACTTAACCTTCCCGGCGGCCTTCAGAGAAGTGCCAAAAAGTAGTTAGACCTTACTGTTTATTTCATGTAACTTTGTAATTTAATTGATAAAGTTGTTTAATGTTTTATACGAAAAACTTAAACAATTCGATAACATTTAATACATTTCTTTGTTGCATCCATATTTTACAAGTTCATGTTTACTACCTTGTATCCTTCCCCTTGTTCAGTTAACCAGCGCAAGAATTTAAAGGTTACACAGCAGTTACCAAAATGTATATTATAAACGCTGAGATAGAAGTTTCAACAATTTATGTAATAATATTGCAATATTTATTTTACATATGAAAGGCAGATCACATCCTTATTACGCGTGGAAGTAAAGCAACATTCCTCCTTTTTACTATGATTTTGGAAACTCAAGTTACTGAGGACGAACAAGTGTGCCAAGTGAATAAGTGCCACAAAATGCGGTTGTTGTGTTATGTGTCCCAGAAATATGGATAAAAAAACGATGAATAAATGTTATAAATGTTATCGGTTTACTTGCAAGAACCATCTCACTATAGTGAAATCAACGATATGCAGCTCGTGTAATGAACAAAGTAACTAATTTCATTGAACCATTTGCCTATAATATGTAGTTTCTTCTTGCGACCGCACTAGTTTCCATTTCTTCTATTAAAAGAAAATATTAATAGCAAACGACCGCTCTCTTGTATTTTGGCCAGTATTTACTATCAATTACTACTATATGATACTTGTACTTGTAATTATAGATTTTATTTGTTCTAATGAACGTTTTTGTAACTATGTAATAAGTTTTAGTCGATGTAAGCACTCAATAAAGGTTATCAGCTTATAGGGTCACTTAGTGACCTCACCTGGCTTCTGCTGTTTTATATTTCAGCTGGTCATCCGAAGGTTAAGTAGCTTAATACAACCAATCACACAGAAGAAAGTAGAAATTAATGAAATCACTGCTTCATTTATTATTTTTTCAATGATTATGTTATAATATGTTCTCAAGGGTTGAAATGAACTAAATTGGTTGTAGGACAATTACCCCCTTTACAAAAATCTCCCAGGCATTTCATCAATCAGCCCGCCAGATAATAAACTCCTGTTTAAAAAGCCGCACATCCCCACGACCTTAACACCCCGTATAAAAATAAAAAAACTTTAAATAAAATTTCTCTCGCACAGCTAACAATGGATACTTGAAAATATCTTACAAAATAAATGCTATAAAATAAATAGACAATATAAAAATTATAACAGATTTTCTTGACTATAATGTTAGACCAGCTTTAGAATAATTTAATTTCACATACCAACAATATACATAAATGGGGGATGGGGGCGAAGGTTAATTATCTAGGTCTTTTTATATGGGGGTTAATATCTGTGGGTGGGGTGGTATTTTCACTGTTTTATCTACTTTCCGATTATACAAATCCTAAAGAGCTTCCATTTGACCATAATATCGTACATTTTTTATCAATAATACGTTAATTTACGTACAGGGCGTTCTATTTAAAAATGTCGGGAAAGAGACGAAATTTACCAATAGCGGTCAGCTTGGGTAGTATGAGAAATAACGTTTCAATTAATCAAGTAAATTTAGAAAAAAAAAGATCAATAAATTTTCTTAGTAAAGTAGAACTACTTAGCTTCATTAGCTACGCAAGATTATAGCAAGAAATTAGGTCAAAATCGTAAATGAATTGTGCAAAATGTATATGAGATTTAGACATGTATCATATTAATTTTTTAAACTGATATATTTAAATATGTAATAATATACTAGATTTGGATTTTAAAATAGTTTCGTGTGACCGGATTAATCAAACACCCTCTATGTTCTAAAATAATTTTGGGTTATCCAAAATATATTTCTATGGCGTTTGCTTAGAAACATGTTTCAGTATTTTGACTAATAAAGGTATAAATCAATCACGCAATAATTATCAACACACACGTGTACGAATATGAGCGAAGGTCATCAAGCATGTTGCATAAAAAAATATCTTGCAAAAAGAAATAGAAACATAACAAAGTCGTTAACTACTACTGAATATGCATTTCGGGGATTCTTTTATTATAAAAATTAATTAGAGGCTATTAAAGTCACTCAAAACAAGCCTATGATCAACATAGTTACGTTAATAGGTGACCCAAGATTAAAATAAAGTGACAAAATAATCGAATGAATCGTAAGAACTAATTATAAACCCTTGACAAAATACGGAAAAAACTGGCTACGTTTATGATACTCAATTTAGAGGAATTTTTCACCTCATTACGAACGACTACCCTTTAAAAGTATAATGGACACAACCCTAATGTTAATATTCAGTTAATTTTGTTAAGATTACCAGAACACCAAGGTTCTGTAACCAACCTATTTTGTCGTATATTATATGCATGGTTGATTTGATTCGGTGAGTCCAAGAATAGTACATGTACAAGAATTGTATATTGAGATAATTAAAAAAAAATTTAAAGCTCCGCAACTATTGAACGTACAACTCTGACATGTACAGAATAGTTGTAGTACCTTTTGAGATTAATTTTATTATGTACAAAAAGTCAAAAAAAGTAACCCACTTTACAGTTACACGTGCAAAAATGTCATGGACATGTACTGTTCTTGAACTCGATATTTGTTCAGATAGTATTCCTTTTTATATTAATTTTAATTGTGATAACACCTTTAAAACTTGTTATGAATTGGTACAAAACCAGTCAAAAATTATTATAACTTGGTATTAAAATATTAACCAAATATGTTGAAACATAATAATATGAATATAATGGCTTCTAGTCATCCTCTGCCTCACTTTCTTCCACGAAGTGGCGTGATAGTAGAACTCCAGAGATTCGCCAGTGATGTACCGCATGACTTTTAAATATCAGCAATCTTCTTACCATTAATGGGAAACTCTGCTTGTTTTGCTTCAACAGTTTAAAGGTATGAGGTCAAACCGTCTATTAATTCGTAGGTTTTAACATATCTAGGGGATGAACAGTCGTAAACTAACTACCTGTTGTTTGAAATAGTGAAGTATTCATTTTTTTTGTAGAATCGATAAGTAGATCTTATTATAACAATTTTGTTTGTAACCAGCAGGTCACCAGGTTTATAATCAAGGATATATTGGCAGGTACTTTGTTTAACAATGAACGATTTATTCTTCCTGCAAGAAATAATCATTTCCTCGTACCCCTCTGAGACATAACCCCGTTCTTGTTCTCTAACAAGTCTCTTTAATGTGCCACAATCCCTGTCGCAGAGCAAAAAAGAATGTCTTCGTACAGAATAGTAAAGGCAGATTTTGTGAAATATCTTAGTTGCCTACAATGTTAAAAGAAATCGAAACATTGTATTATTACGATTTTGCCATGGACACCCGTCAGAAAATATGTGCAATTCAGTAATGGCCGCTGGCATATGAGATTTCATGTAATGTTTAAGAAAAGTGCACACCTCGTCTGATCTTTTACGAACTTGACCTTCATGGTAGGTATAAAAATCACCGGTGTTATCTTTCAGGTTAAGTACTTCAAAAACATATACTCATAGTTGCCGAAGGTAAAAAATCTCTTGAACGGGTGTATTGGGAAGAGGCAAGTTTTGTATGTAGTCAAAAGTAATACCTGCAACTTCATGTCGTTCTTTACACATTTTCTCCATTTCTAAAAGTTCTGTAAATCTTTTTAGCTCGCCGTTTGTGTATCATCAATTCCGTAGCGACAACTCTCTTGGCATTGTCATTAAGATTTTTATCTTTTATTTTGGCACCTAACATTTCACACTCTAAAGAAATATCGACTTGAGGTCTTCCAAACTTAAGAGCATAATTCTCACTAAAGTATTTTAAGTAATATTCATACTTAATCACACCCTCCAGTTCTGTATCTTTTTCACAAAAAGACTGTGCATAGTTTTTATGTTTAACTTAGAATCTAAGTCATGCGCAGTTTTAGAAGAATAGTGAGAAGTCTTTAATGGAAAACACTCGATATGTTCTTTTATTTTATGAAACTAATTATCTGATTTAGCACGCGGTCTATTGTTATGGAACACTGTTAAATCTTTTGGCGGTTGGCCTGCCGTAAGTAGTGTAGTTAAACGTTGAACTTGAATATGTGACACTGCATAAAGACTCATAAATGCCTGCTTGCATAGCGGAAGATGTTCAACAGTTTTCAAAACAATACAGAAGACTATTTATCCTGGACTTGTGTTCTACTGTAACTAGCGGAGTCTCCCAGCCATAGTGGCAATGTGCAACGTACTGTTTATAAGCTCATCAAATGGAGAAGCGAATTTTCGTTATCTCAACTCAAAATGCCATTTTGTGGACTTGCACTGTTCTTTCAATCACCGATAGAATTAAATCAAACGGATACGTCATCTATTACTTTGGACTGCCAAAAGATATACATGAAAGTGGAGTAGCACTAATTCTCCAAGAAAGAGTTAATACATCAGTTCGTAATTTTGGGGCCTTCTCAAACCGAATTATATTGATCCAACTGTTCGGCAATCCTGTTAATATTAACATCATACAAGTTTATGCTTCCACGGTAGACAAAACGCATGTAGAAATAGAGGAATTTTACGAAGACCGTTCTGAAAACTGCATAAAAACGGGAAGTCAATATTATTATGGGAGACGTAAATGCAAAAATCGGATGGGATTAAACAGTAAATATAACAAGAGGTTTTGACTTATGGGACAAAAATGATAGCATTTTATATATATATATATATATATATATAAATGTTGTAGTTAGTATAAGATATAGTAATAATGATTGTTAAGTGCAGGATGTCATGCTGTCCCTTTTGTGAATAAATCTTTGTTAAGTTTAAAATGAACTAATCGAACCTGACCCAAGAAGGGTCATTACATGGCGATCCAGCCAGTGCCATCGCCACATGTTCTCAATCGAAGGAAGAAGTAATCGTCGCTCAAGCAGGAAACAGTGGTGGCGTAACAGCAAACGCTAAATCAAATTCGTTTAATGTCCCTGACATTTTGGGAATCGTCGCCTTCATCTTAGCCATTTTTCTAATACTGGAACGCATCGTTGGAATCGGTTTGAAGAGACACGAGAGACGCTGGGAATCCAATCTTCGAAGGGAAATCGCTAGGAGTCAAGAGAAGCTCTAGGGAAGAACATCCAGGACAGCTTTAAAAATTGTGATGTGTAAAGTACTTGTGCCATTAAAAACCATACTTTCATGTCAGTGCCCAAAAAGTTCAGACAGTTACTAGTAGATTTAAGAGTGTTCAACCGAAATGTAATCAAACACAAATGAAGACAGCAATGAAAGGCGTAGGAACACTGCATATTTAGATTAGTTAAGCAAATTAGTTAAGTTAAAATAGAAGATTCCCGTCCAAGGTCCATTGAGAGGTTAGGTTGTCTGGTAACTTTAGACCAATAAGAGGATTGCGCGGGAATACGTCACCTGTTTGCCTGATTTCAATATAATCTATCACGGCGTATAGGAAATGGCTTAAATAATTGTGATCGTTTTTTATTAACACGGATTTAAAAGTTCTTATTAAAGATATTAGAGAGAAATAAAAGATCTAATTACAAGAAACAATAAATAAGACAAAATTACCTGGAAAATATTATTAAAGTATATTGTTATTCAATGTGGTTTACTTGCATAATTAATAACATTTCAGTTTTAGAATCTTACATTTGATATTTTTATTTCTTACATATATACATAATGATCACATAAATTGCAGTATAAATCTAAAGTCTTGCTCTATTAACAATTGATTTTTTTAGCATCTAAGTGTGCAGACACCTATGTGTACGATAAGAACAGAAATAATATATATTT
>JABXWE010030990.1:0-14791 GCA_014611495.1 Limonius californicus
TCTCGTAAATACATCAATTTCTGAGTGTTGCTTGGTCTATGAAACTATCGGTTTCTGGATTTAGAAGCTCTTTTGAAGATTAATCGATTAAGCTATAGATTTATTAAATGATTGTGTTAATAATCGATAGTTTGATTGCAGCTTGAACATAAGTATAGCCTAGGATTATCTGTTACATATTCCACTTATTGTGAATGACTATGTAGGTTGCTCTCGTAAATACATCAATTTCTGAGTGTTGCTTGGTCTATGAAACTATCGGTTTCTGGATTTAGAAGCTCTTTTGAAGATTAATCGATTAAGCTATAGATTTATTAAATGATTGTGTTAATAATCGATAGTTTGATTGCAGCTTGAACATAAGTATAGCCTAGGATTATCTGTTACATATTCCACTTATTGTGAATGACTATGTAGGTTGCTCTCGTAAATACATCAATTTCTGAGTGTTGCTTGGTCTATGAAACTATCGGTTTCTGGATTTAGAAGCTCTTTTGAAGATTAATCGATTAAGCTATAGATTTATTAAATGATTGTGTTAATAATCGATAGTTTGATTGCAGCTTGAACATAAGTATAGCCTAGGATTATCTGTTACATATTCCACTTATTGTGAATGACTATGTAGGTTGCTCTCGTAAATACATCAATTTCTGAGTGTTGCTTGGTCTATGAAACTATCGGTTTCTGGATTTAGAAGCTCTTTTGAAGATTAATCGATTAAGCTATAGATTTATTAAATGATTGTGTTAATAATCGATAGTTTGATTGCAGCTTGAACATAAGTATAGCCTAGGATTATCTGTTACATATTCCACTTATTGTGAATGACTATGTAGGTTGTTCTCGTAAATACATCAATTTCTGAGTGTTGCTTGGTCTATGAAACTAACGGTTTCCGGATTTAGAAGCTCTTTTGAAGATTAATCGATTAAGCTATAGATTTATTCTATAATTGTGTTGATAATGAATAGTTTGGTTGCAGCTTGAACATAACTATTGCCTAGGATGATCTGTTACATATTCCACTTATTGCGAAGGACTATGTAGATTGCTGTCATAAATATATCAATTTCTGAATGTTGGTCTGAGCTGCTAATTAGACAAAACCTTATACACGTTGTTTTAGCTTTTAATATACCATAGGCTTCTTGTGCATTATTTAATCCACCCTGTATAACAATATGCAAATTATTCAAGCAACGGATTATCTATGTAACTATCGGTTCATAGATTTATTACATCATTGTGTTAATAATCGATAGTTTGGTTGTAACTTAAACATAAGCATAGCCTAGGATGATTTGTTACATTTGTCCCTTATTTTGCATGATGATGTGGATTGCTCAAATAGATATATCAATCTCTGTACTGTGTTAGAAAAACTAATTAGACGAAAAGGTTCAGGTTTTTGACGTCTCACAGGCTTCATGTGGCTTCATGTGTTTGATTCGCCCTGTATAACAATATGCAAATTATTCAGGCAACGGATTATCTACGGAACTATCGGTTTTGAGATTTAGAGACTCTTTTAAAGATTAATCGATTAAGCTATAAATTTATTATATGATTGTATTAATAATCGATGGTTCTATCACACATTCCGCTTATTGTGAATGACTATGTAGATTTCTCTCATAAATACATCAATTTCTGAATGTTGCTTTGAGCTGCCAGTTATACAAATTGTTCTAGCTTCTAACCAATCACAGGCTTCATGTGGGTTGTTTGATCCACCCTATATAACAGTATGCAAACTATTCAAGCAATAAATTATATATGGAACTATCGGTTACTGGATTTACAGGCTCTTTGGAATATTATTTAATTAAGTTATGATTGATTGTATGCTTATGTTAAAATAATCGATAGTTTGATTGAAACTTGAACAAAAATATAGTCTTGGATGATCTGGTAAATATCCCACTTACTTTGCATGATTGCGGATTGCTCTAAGAACTCAATTTCTGAATGTTTCTTAAAGCTGCTAATTAAAGAAAAACGTGTATACACTGTTCTGGCTTTTAGAGTCTCACAGGCTTGATGTGCATTGTACGACTCTCCCTGCATAGCAATATACATACTACTCAACTACCGAATTATCTATGAAACTATCGGTTCTTGGATTTATAAACTGTTTTGATGATTAATCATTAAGCTATAGCTTGATTGTATGATTGTATTTATAATCGATAATTTCATTGACGCTTGAAAATAGAGTCTGGGCTGATCACTTACATATTCCATTTATTTTACAGGATTATGAGGAATATGTCAATTTGTTGGCGTTAGTTAGAGCTACTAATTAGACAGAAACTTTTAAGTTTAGTGTCTTAAATACATTTACTTCGTTTTCAACGTCTCCCAGGCTCTACGTGCATAATTTGAACCACCCTGCATAGGGATATGCTAAATATTCAAGAAATTAATTGTTTATCGAACAATCGATTCCGAAATTTATTTCTAAAAAATCCTTTGAATATTACTCAATTAACGATGGATTGATCACATGATTGTTTTATAAATTGATAGTTCGATTGCTGCTTAAAGAAAAATATATTCAGGATGTTTACTTATACATTACACTTATTTCGGAAAATTATATAAATTTTTTAAATAATTAAGTCATTTTCTAGGGGTTAGTGGAAATTCTTTAAAATTTTGTGATTTATACACAACTTCATCCGAAATACTTGAACTACCCCGTATAGGATGCAAAATATTCAAGTAATAGATTATCTATCGAGCAATCGAATCTTAGATTTAAATTCCAAAATCACTACAGATATATTAATCGATTAAGTGATTGATTGGTTATATGATGATTTTAAAAATCCATAGTTATATTGTAGCTGAAATACAAATATATATTATAAGATGATTACCTACATGGGCCACTCATTTGTTATGATGATTTGGATTGCTTTAATAAATATGTCAATTAATTGACCTTAGAATTGATGATACACATTGATTTGGTGTCCAACTGTTTTATTAATCGATAGTTAGATTTCTGCTTTATCAAAATATTATTTATGGGTAAATTTTCCAATTTGTAGACGTTAGGCAAAACTACGTATTAAAGAAAATTTGAAGATTAAGGCCATCGATGGACTTGTTTGAAATATCTAAAAGGAGTTTAAGCAAATGCTGTATTCAAAGAACAATCCTAAAATCTTATTGAACAATTAAAAATACGAAAATTATTAATAATTCTTTCTTTGCTATAAACAAACCGGCAACAAGACTAATAATGTAAATTTTGATAAACCTATCGATTTTGTCCTGAAAAACATCAAATGTAGGATTAATCGATAGCTAAGTTAGTCAGATTAGGTGTCTAGTCGATATAGTTAATTATTTGTACATGCGATTACTCGATTTGATTCCTCACACACATGAATCTCTTCGACTTCTACTGTAGGAAATGCATTATGAATTTTCACAAGAAGAGTGATCGACAGTTTTGTTTGAAATACGTAAAATTATTTCTACAAACATTGCATTTAGACAATCTAAAAACTAACTGAAACGGTGCCGTCTGAAAATAAGAAAATGAATAATAATTTCATAACAAAATCGAAAACAGCAAGTGTAAAAAGAGATTTGCATATTACCAAAACAATCAATCTTGTTTTGAAACACATCAAATGTATGATTAATCGATTACTGAAAATCAAGTTGAGTGTCCAGTCGATATATTTAGATTCTTGTACATGCGATTACTCGATTTGATTCGTAACATATCTGAATTAATTCTACTGCTTAGGAAATTCATTACGGATTTTCACAAAAAAATGGTCATCGACACGATTGTTTAAAATATGTAAACTTATTTCAACAAACATTGCATTTAACACAATCTAATAGCTAATGGAAACTGTACCGTCTGAAAATAAGAAAATTAATAATAAGTACATGTTTTATAACAAAATCCAAAACAGCAAGTCTAGGAAAGAGATTTGCATATGGTCAAAACAATCAGTCTTGCCCTGAAACACATCAAATGTGCAATTCATCGATTACTAAACCAGTCGGGTTGAGTGTCCAGTCGATATAATTGATTATTTGTACATGCGATTATTCGATTTGATTCGTAACACATACAAAACGTGTCTGCTGCTATTGTATCAGTATCGAGGACAATCGTAAACACTAAAAAAAACTCCGTATCCAAAAATAGGAAAATTATTAATCAATACACCTGTGTTACAACAAAATTAACAACAGCAAGTCTTGAAAGAAATTTAAATATGATTTAAACAGTCAAGTTTGTCCTTAAAACATAAGATGAACGATTAATCGATTACTAAATCAGGTAGGTTGAGTGTCCAGTCGATAAAATTGATTATTTGTACATGTGATTACTCGATTTGATTCGTAATACACACAAAACGTGTCTGTTGCTATTGTAGTAAACAGCAGTATCGAGTTTCTCACAATAGAACCATCGACACGTTTGTTTGAAATACCGAAAATGATTTGAGTTAACGCTGTATTTAAAGGACAATGGTCAAGTCTAAATAAATCGCCGTGTCCGAAAATGCGTAAATTATTAATCATAACATCTTTGTAACAACAAAATTGACAACATGTCTTGAAAGATATTTGGATATGATTAAACCAATCAATTTTGTCCTTAAAACATACAATGTGCGATTAATCGATTACTAAATCAATCAAGTTGAGTGCCCAGGCGATATAATTGATTACTACTTGTACATGTAATTACTCGATTAAATTCGTAACATATACAAAACGTGCCTGCTGCTATCGTAGTAAAATCATTATCGAATTTCACACAGAAGACTCTACGGTACGTTTGCTTGAAATATCTAAAACGATTTCTATAAATTTTGTACTTAAAGGACAATCGTAATAACTAAAAGAATCGCTTTATTCAAAAATACGAAAATTATTAGTCATTACATCTTTGTTACAAGACATTGACAACATGTCTTGAAAGAAATTTGGATATGATTCAAACAATCAATTTTGTTCTGAAAGCCTAAAATGTGAGATTAATCGATTACTAAATCAATCAGGTTGAGTGCCCAGTTGGTATAATTGATTACTTGTACATGTGATTACTCGATTGATTTAGTAACATATACAAAAGGTGTCTGCTGCTATTATAATAAAATCATTATCGAGTTTCACACAAAAGAGCCATCGACACGTTTGTTTGAAATACCGAAAATACGAAAATTATTAATCATAACGCCGTTGTTACAACAAAATTGACAACAACAAGTCTTGAAAGAAAATTAGATGTGATTATAACAATCAATTTTGTCCTGAAAACATCAAATATGCTATTAATCGATTACTAAGGTTGAGTGTCGAGTCGATATAATTGATTATTTGTACATGTGATTACTCAATTGAATTCGTAACATATACAAAACCTGTCTGATGCTATTGTAGTAAAATCATTATCAAGTTTCAGTTAAAGAGTCATCGGCACGGTTGTTTGAAATATCTAAAATGATTTCTATAAATGTTCTACGTAAAGGACAATCGTAAATATTAAAACAAAACCGCCATATCCCAAAATAAGAAAATTATTAATCATAACATCTTTGCTACAACAAAATTGACAACATGTCTTGAAAGATATTTAGATATGATTAAAACAATCAGTTTTGTCCTTAAAACATACAATGTGCGACTAATCGATCACTAAATCAATCAAGTTGAGTGTCCAGTCGATATAATTGATTATTTGTAAATGTGATTACTCGATTAAATTCGTAACACATACATAACGTGTCTGCTGCTATTGTAGTAAAAATAAGTATAGAGGACAATAGTAATCACTAAAAGAACGCCGTATCCAAAAATATCAAAATTTTTAATCAATATATCTGTGTTACAACAAAATTGATAACAGCAAGTCTTAAAGGATATTTGGATATGATTAAAACAATCAATTTTGTCCTTAAAACATTCGATTAATCGATTACTAAATCAATCAGGTTGAGTGTCCGGTCGATATAATTGATTATTTGTACATGTGATTATTCGGTTGAATTCGTTACATATACAAACCTGTCTGCTGCTATTGTGGTACAATCATTATCGAGTTTCACACAGAATACTCATGGGTACGTTTGTTTGAAATATCTAAAATGATTTCTATAAACTTCGTACTTAACGGACAATCGTAAACACCAAAAAGACGCCGTATCCGAAAATACGAAAATTATTAATCATAACATCTTTGTAACAACAAAATTGATAAAATGTCTTGAAAAATATTTGAATATGATTAGAACAATCAATTTTTTCCTTAAATCATACACTGTGCGATTAATCGATTACTAAATCAATCAAGTTGAGTATCCAGTCGATATAATTAATTGCTATTTGTACATGTGATTACTCGATTGAATTTGTAACATATACAAAACGTGTCTGCTGCTATTGTAGTAAAATCATTATCGAGTTTCACACAAAAGAGTCATCGACACGTTTGTATGAAATATCTAAAATGATTTCTATAAACGTTCTACGTAAAGGACAATCGTAAATACTAAAAAAAACGCCGTATCCGAAAATACGAAAATTATTAATCATAACATCTTTGTAACAACAAAATTGACAACATGTCTTGAAAGATATTTGGATATGATTAAAACAATCAATTTTGTCCTTAAAACATTCGTAACATATACAAAACGTGTCTGCTGCTATTGTAGTAAAATCATTACAGAGTTTCACACAGAAGACTCATCGGTACGTTTGTTTGAAATATCTAAACTGATTTCTATAAATTTTGTACTTAAAGGACAATCGTAAAGACTAAAAAAATACGAAAATTATTAGTTACAAGAAATTGACAACATGTCTTGAAATAAATTTGTATATGATTCAAACAATCGATTTTGTTCTGAAATCATAAAATGTGCGATTAATCGATTACTAAATCAATCAGGTCCACTCGATATAATCGATTATTTGTACATGTGATTACCCTATTGGATGTGTAACACATGCAAAACACGTTTCGTAGTAAAATTAATTATGGAATTCCAAAAGAACGTTACAAATCGTTTAGATTTCCTGTATTATTTGAAGATCTATTTTATATTCAATCGCTTTAAGAGAAACGGTAAACCTGCTCTAAGGAAAGAAAACCCCTAAAGCTGTGATAAGCATCGATAACCGTACAAGTTAATTTATTTTTTAATAGTCATAATATGCACATACGTTAAACGACAACACACTTGCATGTTTCGAGCATATTATTAAGCTAAATGTAACAGCGTCGGCTATAAATTTGTATAATAATAAAGCTCGATTAAATTCTGATATAACCGGCATTAATAACACACTTTATAAATATAAACTCTTTTAAATTTACAACTCCACCAGCGAAGTCAACTTTATACCTACTTAAGACTGTTAATGTTATACCAGTTCCTTATCGCGACTTGTTATAAATTAATAAATGTGACCCAAATATTTATTTATTGATAAAAAAATACCTGCATGTTTCTATAGTTTAAAGCTTTAAATCACGTTGCTTAATTGCTTGCACCTGCTTTTTAAATTCTATTTTTTTGGAAAAACGTTCCAACGCTACCTTTTTGTTCGACACTCGCGTATGCAAGGCTTTAAAATTTTGCACTGGAAAATCTATAAAAGTAGCTACATAAATATGAAATTGGGTCAGAATTTACCGCTTGTGTAACTTGAAAACACTTCCAGTCGTATCCTGATCCTGTATTTGAAGTGTAAGCATTCGAAGGATGCTCGGAGGATGATAAGGCATAAGCACTTTTATATGCAAAGTGCATACGGCATCAAATATTCTACTATCTTCAGTTTTTCCTTCCATATATCAAAAGCCCCTGAATTTTAAAACGATAGCGATATTTCTACTACAATGTATAAGCAACAAACGCCATTTATATTCCCATATATGAGTGAAATAAACAGACGCGCGCTTTTCCTCGAGGACACATTTCGTTTAATAAATATTTGTTAATAATGGATTTAAAATTACCTACACGTTAAGTTTTATGAGGTCAGAGCTGCGTTCTGGTTACGTATTTATAGCAGGCAACTGATAAGGGAATTTTATGGCACCCCTTGCACCGGCCTGGTTATCATAATTTACCTGTTAAGAAATTTATTAATCGTTTATTTATAAAGTTAGTGCGTATTAACGCCAGCATATAATGGTCTGGGGTGTTGTAAAACGTCTTGAAAGCTGATAACAGTTATATTCGACAGCCTGCGTTATTTATTAAAAAATGAAAAGCATAACATAAAGAAATACTTGAAACTTGCACGTCATATAAAAAATGTTGTCGATAATCCACAAGTACAGGTGCGAAATTAACTTTCAGATCAGCTCTTGTATAGTTTGTTGAACCTTCCTATACATGGAACTTCTCAGAACCTCGTTAACCTTTGCATTGTACGAGGGATGTTCGGCTACGAAGGTACATATAGTTGCGAATTACAGACAAGTTGGTATATTTATACAAAGCAATGGTTGATTACAAGATTTGGTCTGGAAAAACGAACACATAAACGCAGACGAAAAGAATCAGAGCAATAGCGGAAGAACTGACTGTACCTGACAATCTGACAATATACGAAACACCGAAATCCAAGAAAAATGTAACATCAAATATATAGTAAGGTGAGGACGCAACCAACGAAGACTGTGGCGAGAACCCCTAGAACGAACGGACTACCAACGCTTAACAAAAGTGTGCATGACTCAACCACCAGCCAGGAAGACCACCGAAACGCTGGCGAGACTGCTGGACGTCATCGTGACACGCACCAGGCTAGCAAATAACAAACAGGTCAATGAATTAATCAAAGCAGACGAAGAAAAAGAGGACTAACACCTCTCTGGTTTACAGAACAAATTGAAGTACTAATTAAACAAAGGAATAAGAGCTTCAATGAGTGGTTAACAGGAAGAAATACTAAGAAACGAGAATTATATAAGAGAATTAACCGACACTTAAAAAGGTAAATCAAAGAGATAAAGAACGAGTTCTGGGAACAAAAATGTAATCAAATTGACAATTTGATTGGCGGTGCACAATCAACGGTGGTATGGAGAACCATTAAACAGTTAAACTCTAATGAGACAATTAAACGTTCAATCCAATTAATATGAAGGACTGGGAAATCTATTATACAAGAATATTAATAGAGAATCGAAATTATCAAAGAAATACACCACCGATGCAAGAAAACCAAACACCAAACAACTATCTAACTATAAATGAAGAAGAAGTAGAGACACAACTAAAGAAAATGAAAAATAGTGGATCCCCTAGTCCAGGCAATATACCTGTAGAACTAATGAAATATGGAAGGGATGAAGTCATCAGCAGAGTAATAAGACTGATGAATGACTGTTGTAAATTGACAAAAATTCCCCGGGAATTGCAACTAAGCTTATCTGGTATCCATCTTCAAAAAAGGCTATAGAAAAGACCAGGGTTATTACAGTCATTAGTAGCATGAGTCACCGTTTTGAAAAAATATTGAATAATAAACTTAAAAGGAATATGACAGACAAAATCAGCGAAGAACAAGGTAGATTTACTTCGTGACGCTCATGTGTCAAGAATTTATTTATTCTAAATAACTTACGGGAAAAAATCAACAGGTGAAGAACTACATTTAGTCTTCATCGATCTAGAAAAGGCGTATGATACAATACCACGGCAAAAACTCTGGGCAGCTCTAGAAATATTCAACATTGATGTACGATTGTTAACAATAATTCAAGAATTTTACGAAGGAAATGTCGCTTACGTCAAAGTGGTAAGACAGCTATCAAACACAATAAATACATCAAAAGGGTCAAAGCAAGAATATTGCCTATCCTATCCCGTCTATTATTCAACTTGTATGTGAAGGTGGCTTTGAAGAACACGCAACGAAGTTGCGGAAATATGGGTGTACCTGTAAATGACTATCGACTGTTTGCTCTGAGGTTTGCCGATGACCAAGCTGTCCTAGCGCAGAATTCATTCGATCTTGAATTTATGATAAGAAGATTGTATGTCTCGTTTTCATGATCGTCTTGACCATCTTCTCTTCCTGGTGGAACTCATCTCCAGATCTTCCAGGCCACCTTGATTCGTCCATGCGCATAAGATGCCAGAACCATTTTAGTCCTTTTCCTTCCACCCTATCCACAATAGTATCTTCCTTCTGACTTCTCCGTTCGTAACGTGTTCCAGTCTTGATATTCCTGCACTCCTCCTTAAGTAGTACATCTCTGCAGCGTTCACTTTTCTGTTGTATTCGGCATTCAGTATCTAATGAGTAATGACTTTCCGTTATGCTCTTTTGTTCCGGCTGATATATGATTATCCCACCGTACCGAGTTCAGTGATCCTACTATTTTTTGGCTTTGTTCTATCCTGTTCTTCATTTCTGTTGTATTATATCTATTTGGTGTTATTATAGTCCCAATATATTTAAACTGTAGACTTGTTTGATGTTAATGTCTTCTTGAAGGTGGAGTGTGAATGTGGCTTCAGAAGTTACCATCATACATTCTGTTTTACCGAAGTTCATTTTTAGTCCCCACTCTTCATGTGCCATATGTAATCGTCGCACCATAGCCGTATGAGTCTTGGGCAATAATGACTTGATCATCTGCAAAGTTTAAGTAGTATAAGATTGATTGGAACTCCCTATCTATTTACTCGTTTTATCCAGTCTTCCAAAGTTGCTTCTAAATAGATGTTAAATAACAAGGGTGACAGTGAGCATCCCTGCCTTAGACCGTTTGATGTCGTGATCGGTCTTGATGTTACTCCATTTTGAGTTATAACAGCCACATTTTTGCTGTATTTTACTTTAATTATATCTATAATTTTTATCCACTTCATATTTTTGTAGTACTTGCCATAGTTTTTTCCGGGGCACTGAATCATAGGCCTTCTCTAGATCAAGAAATGCCAGGTGTGTCTCGTCTCCCCTTTCCTTCCTTTTCTCCATTAATTGATGAAGAATAAAGATATTGTCGACACGATCTTCCTGGGATAAACCCGCTTTGTCTTCACTTATTCTTCCTTATATACTCAACTTAAGTTTGTTGTTAATGGCATTAGTAAATATTCTACTTAGAGTGCTGTTCACACTGAGGCCTCTGTAGTTTGTCTTCTCCCGTCACCACGCCTTTGCGGGGGTATCAGGTACAGCTGCTACTTTTCCTAGTAGAGTCGTTCGACGTTACGAAGACGGTAGTGTGGCTATCGCTACGCTTCAGCCGCCTATAATTATCCCAATGTGATACCCCTAGGCATTCATATAAGGTCGAGACGACCGAAATTCAGTTTCAAGAAAATTACCATAACAGTATGACGGTTCTTAGTAATCGACATCTTGTGTCGTATCTCGCGGCTGTAGGTACTCACTAGCCTACGCGTCGCCCTGTGTTATAATATCTATGCGATAAATTACTGACTACAGTCGATGGAATAGTAGTTGTACATAGTATTCACAGAAGTTTGAAAAGCTTGCGTTGACATATAAATATTTTGTCCATCAATTTTGAGAAAAGTCAGGTCCTTTCACCCATATAAGAAAAATCACATTATCTTTCGAGATATCGTCGAGAGCTTCACGGCACTGCAGTACCACTCCTGAGGTAATTTTGCAACTACCCAGGGCTAGTAAATCGGCTCTGCTGTCACTGTAGATACCAATACGTTGGTTCCTGATTTGCCGTTCAAGAATTGCATTTGCACTATGCATTAGTCCCACTACCTCCGCTTGGAAGATAGTAGTAATTTTGCCTAGTGGTATCTTATACAGGTGTGAAGTTATAATCGTGGTACTTATGTTCTTTCTTCAATACCAGACTCTTGAGAAATTCTTCGGCTGAAGTTTTCTGGATTAATCGCTAATTGAGAAAGCACATTCACTTCATTAGCAATAATTCCTTTTCTATACGGCCCTCGCAGTCTTCTAACCCTGCCACAAGCAGTCAAATTATTTGAAATCCCTGCAAAAATTGTTCGGTTAGGTAGCTGTCTCTCTGGATATAAGTTTGTAAAATCTTCAGACGCTAAAACAGAATTTTTATTGCTGTGAATGTAGACATCGTACATATCCTGCGTTTCTTCAGCTGTGAACAATTATAAAATTCAATTAAGAAACTCCACGTAGACCACGCACTCTACCTATTTTGTTATTAAAGCAAATCATTTGAAACGTGTTCGTTTCAATAATTTTATAAACGGCCCGCACTTTGATCAATTTAAATAATCATAGTAGTTTTGAATTTGCCAATATTACAATTTACTTTTGGCTTAGACTGTGTCGTCATTTGGGAACTAGACCCAGCATTATCAGGTAAGGACCGACCTGTAGCTTGTCTGCCTTTACAAGCATTTGTTCTAGAAGTTTGAGCAGTATTTATTCGTAGGTCCTGCCTGCCTAAACAGGGTCGTGTGCTTAGATTAGTCAGACCTTAAGGCGGACAAGGATTTGATCTTAATGTATGCGTCAGTGTTCTATTCTCACTGAAGATGCAAGCTGCAATGTCCTGCGAAACGTTAGTTTGTAGTGGGTTCACAGCTAACAGGCATAAGCCGATTAAGTATTATTGTCCTGGCAAACAAAATACATTAAGAACAAATCCTTGCCCGCCCCAAGGTTTAAATAATCTAAGCACACGGCCCTGTTCAGGCAGGCAGGGCCACGAACAAATATTTCTCAAACTTCTAGAGCAAATGCTTGTAAAGGCAGACAAGCTACAGGTCGTTGCTTACCTGATAATACTGGTGTAGTTCCCAAATAACGACGCGGTCTAAGCCGAAAGTAAATTGTAATATTGACAGTTCGAGAAACCGCGAAAGCCTCAAAGAATATTGTTTTGAATTTGTCATCTTGTTATCATTAGACCAAAAAATGGTTTCAGTATTTAATCTTACCGTTTCCAAGATGCCAGTGGTGCGCATCGAAAAATTCACCACCATACATGAGAATTTCTTTTGCAAAAAACAATACTGTGGTATTTAAGACTATTCATCAGATCTTGTACCCGGCGACTTCTGTTTCTTCCCAAATTTGAAATCCTTTAAGAGACTAGAAGAAACTGTGAACATGTCCTTCAGAGCATTCGACAACTACTTTAAAGAGTGGAAATGGTGGAAGAAGCCGCGTGTAAGTTCGGATAGAATGTGGTTTGAAAAATGATAAACATTTGTATGAATTAATTCCGGGAAATTTCCTGTCAGGCTTGCTATATTGGATTTTGTAGATAATTCAGAAGCTGTCGTGTTGTAGTCATAATTTTTTCAGCTGTAATTGGAACGAACCTATGCAAATCAATACCTTCGACATATATCAGACCAAGATATAATGAACCAAAACAAATCGTCCAATTTCAAACCTTATTAAACCACAGATATGAAAGAATCCCGTGTATTTTGATCGTTAATCAACCATTTCGGCCAATCAATTATTGCTATAAAATTGGAAGAGCTAAAAATGTTTCCTACGACTTGCGTTCATCTCTTTTCCAACTCCACTCCCTAAATCAAAAATGAACGGGCTCTGGTCTTCAGACAAATTAGTTTAATATAAAATCCGTAAATAATTGGTGTAAATACCGAGGATTTTTATAAATTAGTACGTATGGAAAATGCATTTACAATCCAGCATGCGCAGTTCATAATTTACCGGCCCGCTAAAAAATAATTCGCACCTTCCTTATCGCACACACGACTTCTAGCAACGCTTCGAAAGCGATGGTCAGCGGCGTAACGTCAATTTTATCTCCCGCAGTGGCTTACGTCGTGGGGGGCCACACATAAATCAGAAACTACTGATAATATGAACGCACTGGTTGCAATTATGAATGCGTCAAACTTTAATTTATGTGGCTAGTTCAGTTGCACCCCGCTGATAGTGAATCTGTTTTACCAAGGGGCTATAGGTGTATTTATCACGTGCTTGAGGTTGGGCTGTTATTTGATGTTATGTGTAGCCTCGGTGTATCGTTATATCGAATAATTAAATAATTATTGCCGATTCCGTTTTAGATTATTTATGATTGCTCCAATGTAATAAAATAGGATAAAATCCCATAGAACTAGTTTTAAGACAGTGGCGTAGGAAGCCAAAAAATAAACACGTACGAACTGTAAACTCAAATGTTTTACAGTAAAGTCGATATTTTGACATTTCAGGCAGTACTGTTTAGAAACGAATCTCAAGCCGAAATTTAAATAATTATAGCCGAAATTTCAACATTCAAAGTAAAATTTCGAGCTTTATTGCAGTATTTTGATTGAAATTAATGTTAGAAGTTTAATGCAAAACTTTAAAACTTTCAAGACGTAATGGCATTAAAAACAGAGTTTCAATTCAATTCAATTCAAAATTTCAGGTTCAATTTCTAATTAAATCGAAATTTCTAATTTAATTTAGAAATTTGAAGACTTGAACAAATATTTTCGTATTAAGCACAGCACTCAAGAACAAAATTTGTAATTCACTCGCTTAATGTAGTCAAAATTTCGATATTTATATAAATTAATTAATTGCTATTTCCGTATTAAAGTGGAAGCTTCGATGTTAAATTCGCCATTTTAAACTTAACCGAAATATTTGTGTTGTCATTTTCTTATTCAAGTCAAAAGTTGTGTACCTATTCATGTAAATATTTTACTAATTGCTAAGTTGCTAATTATAGTCTAAATTAGGAATTTTGCTTGAATAATTTTCTACAAAATTAAAAATTAGAATCTTCCGGGATTCAACAGGCGTTTCGATTTAACGAAGAAAC
>JABXWE010030991.1:0-11437 GCA_014611495.1 Limonius californicus
TTCACATGTGTCTAAAAGTCGCAAAATCGAACTTTTGTTTATAACTCGAAAACAAAAGACGATAGCAAATTTTTGTTTCCGCCAGTGAATTTGTCTCAAAAAAAGAGATCGAGAATGTGACTTCCATTTTTTGTATCTCCTATAGTTACCGAGTTACCCTATACAAACATCGAAATTTGCCCACCCTGTGCACCCTAACTATGAATTTTGCCTGTCAACCCCAGTAGTGGGGTGTCACACATCGTAGTGGCACGGGACGTACTTCTTATCTGATAAAAAGCCCACTTTCAGATTTTCCCCGCCAGAAAAAATCTCACCGACCTTAGCCACTATACTATATACAAGGATGGTTCATCAACTCCTGTTCCTAGCATGCAAAGCATTGGCCGACCAATGCATATTTTTTTTCTTAGAAACGTCAGTTATTGACATTAATATATGCCAAGTTGCATGTGCCTATCTTCTTGTATATAAAAGTTATACATTTAATATCGCCGTGTGCACTTAACGTGCTGGTGATTTTATTGAAATTGAAAAAATCGAGCAAGGGTTGTGATAAAATACCTTTTTAAGAATGATTTATCACCACAGAAAATGTATAATGATTTGTCCGGAGTGATTCTACCCCATCTTATTATTCTCATCTAATTAAGAATTGGTGCCACGGGATTTCAAATTAGGAAGGAAGTCGTGTCAACATGCACCAGGTCCTGGACCACCAAAAACTATTGTCAGTCAAGAAAATATCGATGTCATCCATGATATAGTACCGAGTTATCGGAGAATTACGGTCAAATATATTGCTGATCCATGTGGCTTTTTCGAAGAGTTGAGAAAAATTTAAACGAGGAATTGGGTCTGAAAAAAGTCTGCGCACGATGGATTCCGAAAATGTTGTCACCTTATCAGAAGCGGGCCAGGTTTCTCACTGCTGCGAGCAATTTGAGATTAATGGACACGGATTTGGATGGATTTTCGGAAAGATTTGTAACTGTAGATGAAACCTGTGTTCATCATGTTGATGCATAGTAAAAACGGCAGCGTATGCAATAGCGGCATCGTGGTTCCCCGTCTCCACGAATGTTCCATGTGCCTTCAGCGGCCGGAACGAAATGTCAACAGCGTTTTGGGATGTTCAGGGAGTTCTTCTTGTTGATTATTTACCACGTGGCCACACAATAGCGAGAGATTATTACGCAAAACTCATACCAAAAGATCGTGAAGCTATAGAGCAAACAAGGAATGGACACGCGGCGTTCTGTTTCACTAAGACAACGCTCCCGTCTCTATGGCTGCTATCCACGATGCTGAATTTAAAATTTTAGAACAACCCATATATTCGCCAGATCTAGCTCCCACTGAGTTCACCTATTCCCCAAATTAAAAGAACATATTCGGAGAACTCATTCTTCGAACGATGAAGAGGTGATGGCTGTGTGAACGAGTGGTTTGCAGTGCAGGACAAAGGTTTTTTTCTAAAGGCATTCAAGCTCTGCATCATCGTTATACTAAGTGTGTTAACCTTTCAGAGCATTATGTTGAGAAATAAAGTTGTTTCAAACGTCTAACTCATATAAAGGACAATACATGATGAACCACCCTCATACTTTAAACTTTTCTATTCCTTAAATATTTCGAAATCGCCAATGTACTGTAAAGTATTTTATTCTTGGAAGCTTTTAATACTTTCGAATTTTTCAAATAGCACAAAGCTTTAATGCTGCAAGCCACGCGTTTTTCAAATATGTATATGCTACAGAAACCCAGATCTCAAATAAGTGTGAGACAAAATTAATGATAAAATAGACAGTATTTGGGAGCTCTGCTCTTTTTATGGTGTCTAAGCAACCACGTTTCTTCTCAAAACAGTCATTCTAATATTTAATTTAAACAAATTATAAAAGAACACAAGATCAAACTGTTGAAGTATAATTTAAAATAGGGCGGTTTAGCAAATAGAGCCAAGAACTTGTTCCCTTAGATGACGTGTACACTGCCGTCACTCAGTGCAATAGAGGTCGAATTGCGTTGAAATAAACTTCTGTTATACCTCTGCGCTGAAGGTAAAAAGAACGTTTTAGCATTCCGTATATTCAAAATTTAATCCGACCGAGTTTATTTCCGTTTGACAAAGAAAACAAATTTAGGACATTTGCAAGTTCTCTGTGTTGAATAAATTCACGCTAATTCCCCAACTACCTTTCCGACTTTTGCAGATTATAAAGGATAATCCTGCAAAAGGATGAAACGAGGTTGAAGTCTCCAAACGGTGGAAATTCTATGAAAGTAACGTTAGGACAGCAAATCACAATTCCATTCTTTGTTTTTTAACACCATAAAAATTTCCGCTCCAGCTTCAAGATGTCTATGAATATTGCATTACATTGAATGTTGCCGTTTCAATACCACTTTGCAGTTGGTCAATCCCCACCTGCGGAAGGCATTAAATACAGCTAAGAGAATTTACATATATTAACTGAATTTCCCAGAGAAAAATGTTAGATATTTTGATTTAATTTCCCCCTATTAGAAAAGAAAACAAATTCTTGCAATGGTACAATAAATCAAAGCGATAATTAATCAGTTTTTGTTTTTCCCGTAATACGTTCACGTCCAATTGCTAGGGCGAAATTGTTGTAGCTTTGTGACATATTTGCTGTTACATATTTATAAGCCGCGATACCGGCTTATATTAATGGTAATTTATTTATGGCTTCTCTCGTCGGCAATCAAAGCCGAAACATGTTCCTATTTTGAGAAGCCATTTCCAGTTTTCGAAATAGTAACGGTTGCAGAATTAAAGTCTAATAAGCGGCGCCTGTTTGTTCGATATTGCCTTTCGCAATCGGAAGAGGGAAAATTCCTCCCTGGCAATAATCTCGAATACTGTTTGACGCGTCTCGGTCTTGCGGATTAGTGGATTTATCCCGCAGACCAATTCGACGCCTCCAGCAAGACAGGTGGAACTTCCAGCAATTCCCAGTTTATTCCTCCTATATTGACTTACTGCGAGAACATACCTAGTAGCGCAATAAGTTTCGCAGGGATCCCCACATTAAAGCGCTTAGGTAGCGAAAGCGGCGAAATACAATCTTGTAAGATCAGGGAAACCGAAAGAATAACCCAGCAATATTTCAGTGCAAAACGAAAATTGAAAAATCCACTTGCCGTTATTGAAACACGATACGACAGAAATTGAGCCCCAGATTTTCGTCTGATGCATTGAACTGTGCTTCTCCTAAATTACCCGACATTGCATTACTGCTGTGTTTCCGCTTTCAATTCCAGAGTTTAATTTAAATCACACCTAAAGCGTACACTCAACATGCAAAAATTTTACACGCAAATGGTGAAAACAGAGCTCATCTATCATGAATCTCTTAAATATTATACAACCTTTAACACATTTGCATAAAAGCAGGTAACCTACCATAACCCACCTAAGTAAATCAATCATACAATTACAAGGTTAAAATCACACATTGTAGTTCAGTTATACGCTGATGGTCAGTTACAAAAATTATGGATAATTTAAAATATTTACAAAATTAATTAAAAACATTTTCTGAAATAAGTATTAATTTCCATAATCTAACTATCAAATTAGTCTTGATTACCTTGAAATAACGACATTTCAGTAAATTTTCAAATATTTACACTAATGCAATTCCGCAAAAATTACTCAAAATCCCTAAAAAACTTCTTTACAATATGGAATAATTCTATAATTTTTATTGAATGATATAATGATATAGTGAACAATAATAATATTGGAGTTACATTTCTTGACTCATATCGTGAACAAGTGAACAATGCAAGGGTAGTTTTGTTAAATTTTTTAAATCAACAAAAATATTTATCAAAAATTGTAATCAGGTTTTTTGTCTTATTGATTATTTAATTGAGTTATTCAAAACCTTAGTTATTATAAATTTAAATACTATTAGAAACTACCTAAGCAATTTTAGTAATATGGCATAAATTTGACAATCATATACAATAATTGCTTTCAAAAATACCTATTTGGTTAAAAATGAAAGAACACAAATTAAAAAGTTAGTATACACTCCCAAAATTGAACTGTAAGATTTAAATATATATGTGTGTATATGTGTATATGTGTATATATATATATATACAGGGTGTCCCTAAATTACCTTAAAAGCTTCAGGTAAACTTTTTCTACAACCGATATAGCCTCAAATTTGCAAACAGGAACTTCCTATCGCGCTTAGTTTCCTCATAGGAGCCAGTTAAAGAATCGGAAACTTGGCAACACTGTGATTGGCAGCTCGAATTACTACGTGGCTTGGACGTCTTCTATTAGGAAAACGCTGACCGTAAACCCTAGCAGCCTCCTTGCAGTTTCCCTCACATTCCGCAAGAATCCAAATCATATCCACGTACTCGTTATAGCATATGCCATAATGATGGTCAAGTCACAAGTGAACTCAGTAACACGAATTCAAGGCGAATTTAATGCAGAATTGACATATGTGTCAAAACGCAAACTACAGATTTTCGAAAATTTTATCCCAATGCACCTGCATTGTTGTCAAATTGTCAAACTTTTACCAAAAGTATGATTTTTAACAGTACTTCCACACGAAGAACTAAATTGCTAATTCAATGTTAATTAGTGGTTTTGGATTAATTTAAATTTCCTCATTAAGCAAACACAATTTTTACTTAATTTCTTATAACCATTTGGCTAAAATTCTGCACTAAATGTATGGACTTTAACACCATCATACAAGAAAACTAAGCTGCGGAGAAAATTTTTTCTTGCAGTCTTAAGAATTCTTAAAGGAAAAAGTTTGCCTGAAGCATTTAAGGCAATTTCGGGACACGCTGTAGATTCATATAATTTTTGGTCTACTTTTTGTGTAAGTGACGTTCCAAAATTCATCTAGATATCAGGGATATCCACATCGTCATAGAATACCAAACAAATAATTTAGACATAACTGTATATATTTAACAGGTAAGTGTAAAAGAAATCAGAAAAACTATGAAATATTAAAAACTATTTAGGGTTTTTGTAAATTTCAACTATAAAAGTAGGGCATTAAAATCTATACAGGTTGCATAAAATAATGTTAGATATTATAGTAAAAGATTATATTTTAGTCTTTTGATTATTGCAAACACGGAACTTTTCCGAAACAACGTATTTACCGACGAACCTATTTTTACTCGCAGTGGAGTAAATAATACCAAAAATAAGCATTTATCAGCTCGTAATAATCCCCTTGGACCTGTTGAAAGCAACTTTCAACGGTGATTTTCGATAAATGTTTGTTGGCGTGGCATTATCGGGAACCAGCTTATTGGGCCTTATGTTTTCAATGGCCGTCTCACAGGGAATGTTTATCGTAACTACGTGGAAAACCAGCTACCTCTACTTTTGGAAGTTGTTCCACAGTTTACTCGTGTTTCTACAACAGGATGGAGCCCCTTCCCATTTCTACCGTATTGTATCAAAGCTTCTTATACACAATTATACCGCTCGTTTATAACCCATAATTTAAGGTGGATTTCTATTGTTTATTGGCGTAATTTTGAAAAATAAAATAGGACACTCACTTACTTTAAAGCGTTGACCATTTCTAAAACTGAATGTTTTAAATGTTATATATTTATACTACTCCAAAAACTCTGATTTTTTTCTATATAATTAATTTTCTTACGAGAATCTTGACATGGGGACCGAAGTAGCTCAGATTCGAATCCTGAGCGGCACTTTCCCAGGGTGTTTGTGGTGTCTTACTCATAATTGAGAAATAAGCCGGGATAAGTTGGATGACATGGGAATCACGGAGTTGTTTTCATGGATCTTAAAAAAACCTTTAGACACAAATGTAAAAATACCTCTATATTCTGATGTAAAGCCTCCATATTGTGATGTTTTTCTTTCAAACTTTTACGATATTACTCAAGTATACAGGTAAAATTTTGAGCGGATTATGAAATACTATCTATTATTTGTGTTTTTCCAAGAAACTTGTAAAATGAACATATGTAAGGGGATTATAAAATGTTCACAAATTTCATAAAAGTAATACAACTAATGGACAAGATTCTTATGATGCACTATGATACTCTTCCGTTTTCACATTTCTTAATCTGCAGTTCATGTACATTCTACATGCATTTGTTAGTTGCTATTATGGTGTTGAAAAAAGCAGTTTTTAAAAAATGGAAAATATGTTTGAGTAACTATTGAAGTTAAACGTGTTGGACGATGTCGATAAGGGTGTCAAACAAAAAGATGTCGCCGGATAATTTGGTATTGCCATTATCTGTTTTGTTAATAATAAATATATTGTACACAGCATTTCTGTTATATTTAGTTTGCATACAAGCCAAAAATGATCTAAATAACATCCAATGGGTTAAAGTGTTGTGGTAAAAATTTAATATCTCGACACTTAAAAATTGAATGGGCCTAAATTTTCAAACATTCAGTAAAACAAATTTTTTCGTAAGTTGTATCACCTGAACTTATATTAAGACAGCAACTCAACTAATGTTCGTCATAGACAGGTATTACATAATTACATAACATTACGCTATCAACCAAATGCACTTTGCTACTACTTTAACATACAAAAATGTGATGTCATACATATCTATGACGTGTATTGATTTATTTACGGTTGCAAGAATATTCAGTATTTTACAAATCCGTCATAAATTTAATACTTATTAAAATTATCAACAGCATAGAAAAGCATTGATTTAAAATTTAAAAGGTTTCGAAAACAATCAAATTTCTTCTAATTTGATTCAGTTGCCAGTATCTACGATTGCGACCACTTTCTCCATTTGTAGTTTTTCTCTATCAAAGCCTGTGACAAGTAATCGCTGTAGACAGGGTTACACTTTGATTAATTAGTTAATGGCACAAACTCCCACTATTAGGACAATAAATAGCGTGCCAATACATAAAACAAACAGACTAAAGACCTTATTTACATTTTCCAAAATAGCAGCACCTACTTGCTTCATTTGCATGAAACTAAAGTATATTTTCGAAGCAACTAGGCCAGAACTATGCCGTAATTTAGTAACCCTATTATTATACCAATTTCAAATAAATGTAATTAGTTTTACGGGGCTTTCTCATGCTTTTATAGAACATTATTGCATAAATTATGTTTAATCTAGTAACTAAGTTATTTCGTCCGACCTTGACTTTTAATACAAAAATATATCATTCCAAATTCAGAACGCAAATGTACCTGTAAGTTATTTCTTTCTAAATTTTAAATAAGAACGTGCTTATTACTTAATTAAATCAGGAAACATAGAATTATTCCCTAAAGCTATCAAAATGAATTAACAACACAACTAATAATTCTCTGGGGACATAATGAAATATTGAAATTCCAATAACGACTCACCACCCACCGGAAGCGCTCCACCAAGTTTCCCTGCAAAGGGTAGAATTCGTGCCAATAACCAACTTACCTGTAAGAGAAAGACAGAATTAGTAATTAAGGAGTACACATATCCCTCCATTTATCTAGGCCCGAACCTCTACATTACGCATTTGACTTTGCGGATACGAATGGGAAAATATACCGGACGGGACATTATAGACAAAGGCTAGTACGGACACCTAGTCCTGTTATTACACGTTTAAATGAGAAAGCAATTTGCTTAAATAGAAAAGTAACAAGCGAAACCATTTTTCTTTTGTTCATGCGCTCCCTTCTCGTGTATGTGTACCAACTTTTATTTTATGCTCGGTCGTTTGCACAATAATAATGGGCGTCGTCGAGCCAGAAAACCCGTACAGCTATTCTCCATTTACAAACAAATGTCTACATGTTAATTTTTTATTCCCGGGCAAATCACACTAGTGCATTTCGCTGCTTGCGCTATTGTGCCCGAAGGCCCTATTGTTCGAATTGAAAGAATTTCATACTACAACCAGCAATATTGAAAACTCGTTAAAACTAAGCCGGAAAATTCAAACAATACTTATTTTACAATACGCGAAAAATTATTCGCTTAATTTATTAACAAATATTCGTGCTAAACTTAATTTTTTTTTGAACAAAGGTTTGCTTGTAATATTATAACCTATATTTACTTAAAAAATCGTACCACGGTCTACCCTTAATTTGCTCTATTATCGCATTACAAGCAGTGGCATAACTAGAACTCTTAGGTTCCCATGCAAGACATGTTCTAGCCCCCCTGATTTACAACGCTCAAAAAAAAACGGGAAAAACAAACAAAGTCAAGGGTTCCAAGAGTTGAATAATGATGGTCATCAAAGTTTAAGAAGGGATGTAATTTGGGAATTTGAGGCCTCGGTCAGGTCCTGTTCATGACATTATTCTTTCGCCGTGATATGTATTGGTGTTGTGGCGGATTGGAGGACAAATAAATAAATAACATGATAACATACAGACTGGAAGATAGACAAGCCCATAGGTAAACATACAAAAAGGAATTACTACGCTACTAATAGTGTATCCTGATTTACTCAGCTTACAGATCTGAATTATTCAAAACTTTACAAAAAAAATAAATATCTCCTTTTAATATAAATAATATATTGTCAAATTTTCAAAATAATCAAAACATATGCAACTTCTGTCGTTTCTTACTCGAATTCGCTGTCAGTTGACGTTTTGATGTTCGTAGCAGTGCCATCGCATTGTTTTCGTATTGTTCCATTACTCACATTACAGATGCAACATCACAATCAAGGTTTAAATAGGTAAATTTGTTTAAGACAATTGGATGAAAAGAAAATTGAACGTGGAAGAGAACTACAAATCATATATACAGAAAGCTTATGATGCGAAATTATGACAGCAAATGGTACAAGGTACATAAATGCGGTAAAAAGAATATACACAGATAGCAATGTAAAAATTAGAAATAAAGGATCTCAATCATTTATTAATAATAAAGGGTAAAACAGGGTTGCCGTTAGTCACCCACACTATTCACAATGTATATATATATTGTTATGATAAATATATGAGCAGGCCATGGAGGTACCATCGCTGCACAGCATGCAAGTATAAGAGCATACTTTATTTATGCAACTCTTTACTAGGTATTTATGTATTTATAAATTTGTAAAATGTTTGTCTTATTGGAGGTGGCTTTGGAATCATTAGATTTGCAGTAACAACGTGAACGCATAACACGTGATAAGAGAGTGAACTCCAATAGGATAAATATCATAAATGAGAGGGTTGTTAGGGTAATAGAAAAACAAGGGTTAAAAAATAATTATTCAAGTTCTAATATTTGAATCGGGCGGAGGTGTGATCGGGCTTCACCCAGAAAATCACACCCGAGCAACCAAATTATATTAAATCTACATACAACTATTCATATTAGGCATTTAACGTTTTGGTCGATGTAATATTTGTTCAATTAAATGAAGTTATGGAATTGGCTGTTTTATTGAAGTGTATGAATATATTCTGAAGTATAGAAACTTAAAGGAAGCCACGAAACCCTGAAATAAGAAGTTAAAGCCGAGGTATTACAGCAAGGTGAGAGATCATTGATTTATGAGTTGAAAACCACTAGTACAATTACCGAAGGGAGCCGTACATAGCAACTTTTTGACGCATTCAACGTGGGGCTGTAATTATAATGGTGCTCGTGATTTAAAACATAGTAACATTTTGATGTCCGGAGGTGGGCAAGATAATTTTTGGCATTGTCAACGTGTGATAACATAACTGTTGGACGTTTGAGACGTGGGGTGAAAGCAAGCGAGTCTGAGAGGGAGAAAGTGTCACATAGCATTCGTTTCGTATTCATTTGACGTTTAGTTAAATATGGAAACGTCGTAAGATACAATAAGAACCAGGGAAGGTAGAAGAAGGGCTGAAAAGGAGAAGATAGTGACAAAAGCAGACCAGGGAGTAGCAGTACCTGAGAGGGAAGTTGAGGATCGTCCAGGTTATAGTAAGAAAGAAGCGGAGAAAGTGGATGTTTCAATGGCACAAATGATCGAGTTATTAATGAAGAAAATGGATGAAGGTAACAAAGTAATGAGTGACAAACTTGAAAAGATGGATGAAAATAACAAAGAAATGAGTAACGAATTTGCAGAAAGGTTAGATAAGAGTAACAAAGAAATGAGTAACGAATTTGCAGAAAGGTTGGATAAGAGTAACAAGGAAATGAGTGACAAACTTGATAAAAACAGTACAAAGTTTGAGGAAAGGGTAGATAAGAGTAACAAGGAAATGTGTGACAAACTTGATAAAAACAGTGCAAAGTTTGAGGAAAGGTTAGATAGGAGTGTCAATGAGATGAAGGAGTTAAAGGAGGAGATTCGAGAGAGTGTTAACCGAATGGAGGTTAGATTAAAGGAAGACTTACAGGAAAGAAGTGAAGAGCTCGAGGGAAAGGTTGAAAACTGTTATAATAAATTGGAAGATACGAGCAAGGAAATGCAGGAGAAGATTGAGTACGTGCGTGAAAAGTTAGAAATATCAAGTAAGGAATACACGGATAAGGGGGTGTCGCATCTACGAGCGAAGATCAACGATTTGGAGGGCGTTGTTGAACAAAAGACGGCGAATGTCAAAGGGAAGCTCGAGTTATTGGAGAAACAAGTGACCAGAAACTACGGCGGTGCGGTGCCGAGCATGATGGGGATTGCTCATGTCCAAGAGGTGCCGAAGTTCGACCCAGATCAAGAAAAACACCCGCGGGCATTCATCGTGAGTCTTCGAAGGTATTTGAAGGGTCTTCAGATGCAGGTAGGGAGTAATTGTGATGTGTGTTTAAAACAGAATGTTATACGACGGGCAATGTGTAATAAAGCAGTGACCTGGTTTTATACGGTGTCAGATGTATGTGACAATTTTGATAAGTTTGAGGAATTATTTCTAAGACATTATTGGAGTAATAGTATGCAAACATTGGTCAAACAGGACTTGATGTGGAACAGGTTTAATCGTAGTAAAGGTATGACTAGGGTAGATTATGCAATACAGCAGTTATTAGCTTTTCAACAATTTGATGAATATAAAGATGCAAGAATAGTAATACCAATTTTAACAGCTCAACTCGGTGTCCGGTGTGAGGTGATTAAAAATAATGTCACAGAGTGGGAACAATTTTTGAATGTTTTGCGTGCATATGACCATATAGAACGACAGGCGTGTTATAAAAGGTTTAACTACTGTCAATTTGACAGTAATGACAAATTTAATAGAAATGTCGGGGGCCGTGACGAAAATCGAGGGTACCAAAATCAACATGAACGAAATAGATATTCCTACATAAATAGATATCGTCCTGCGTATGGGGGTCGAGAATATAATCGAAGAAATGAACAAAGACCGTACGACGGATATAATGGCGGGTATGAACGACAGGGCTTCAGGAATATAAGGGAAAACGGAAGCAATGATAAAGTAAATGGAAATTATCGGCGCGA
>JABXWE010030992.1:0-17247 GCA_014611495.1 Limonius californicus
ATAATGTTGACAGGACGTAGCGCGCTGATTGTTACGACATTGTGACCGACGGTGGCGCCGTTGTTAGAACAGGTCCCACACTAACCCATAAAATGAATACATTGGCCAGACGTCTAGGTATTTATTAGCCTATGGTAAAACACACCAGAGGCGGACTGAATACTTTGAATCCGCCCGGTCAATGCACTCATAAAATGGGAAATGTTTCAATGAGAATTCTGTAATGCCCACCCTTGTAAAATTAATCCCGGTGCCGGCTGGCTCTACATCACTAAAAATCACAATAATTGGAAGTGCTATTTTTTATATTTTTGTTATCTTTTATAACTTAAAAACTGTTTTATTTTAATATTTGTGTGTATGAAGAGGTAATATCGAAAGCGTCTATTAACAAATACAATATTATTATTAAAATGTTATTCTTGCTTAACTCGTTAATTAATTATTTAGTATACATATTAAAACTATTTATTATTTGTATTATAATGCATGTAAAAAATTCTCTTTTCACTAAAACACCAATAAATTTAAAGCGGATAGATCACAAAAAAATGCTAAATAGTTTTAACGGCGTCGCATTTTAAATACGGAATTAAGATAGAGTGTTTAATATATTTTCAAGGCCGGTGGCCAAATTCTAACCCCTCGAGGAAACAGGCTGTCGGATAATACTTTCGACATACAATTAATATTAAAAAAATCGCAGAAAAACTCTGAGCAATAATATGTATTTTTAACATTTTTGTTAATATATTTACAAATAAGGTTTTTTAATTTTATTTTTCAGGTACATTTAGAAAGTATCTGTACGTGTGCCTAGGTATTAAGTACCTGTTCCAACACTGTTATTAACTGATAATATAATATGGTAGGCGCATATTAAGAAAACTACCCCCGGCGCCAAGGTATGTGAATAAATGTTTTTGTAAAGTGAATATTTTAGAATCGATTAATTGTCAAAAATCAGTTAAATCAAATGGGAAGTTTGGGGAAAGCGAAAGGAACAAAAAGCATCTCTGGAAGTTCTGCCATTCCAAAATCACCGTCAATGTTATTTGCTTGCATGAAGTTAAATAAATTTCGAGGGATTTGTTTTATATATGATATTATATATATCTAAGGCATCTTAAAAAAGGGATCTCGAGGGAGCAGTGCGGATACGCGCTGTCATTCTAGGTCACAATCAAATGCGCCCGATTGGTAGAGTTTAAAATCCTGGCTGACACAACGACCGTATTTCACTTAGTGAAGTTTAGGGTGCATGTTGCATGAATGGCTGGTATGTAAGAACGTCCGCACCCGTCTAAGGTAATGCAAAAGTGGTTCCGGGCGGGGGAAAGGGGGCAGTAGTGTGTATGAATGGGAAAAAAGTCATCTTAAAATAGGGTACGACAAAATTGTAATAGGTTTATTTACGAGCGTAACATCTTGTATAATGATCGAAAGTAGTTCAAATGACACAATCACCTGACAAAGTACATAACCATAACCATAACCTAATATTTTGACATACCTCATTATTGTAACAGATTCCAGTGTTGTTAAAAAGTATTTGATTTTACTAACGTTAAGAACTTTTTTTTCTATTACCGTTTTCCACAATAAAGGCGAGTAATATTCGTTTATGGACTTTATACAATTCCATTTTAGTACATGTCCATAGTATATTACATATCGGCTTAAGATTATAAACAGACAGACAAGGAAAAAGAACAATTACTTCCTACAGAAAACGTGTGCATATCAACATGGATACAGTATTCGATGTGAATGAAGATGTTAAACCCGATGTTGCTAGTGTGACTTCGTTGTCAAATTTGACCAATTCTACGACCGACATCTGGCATCAAACCAAAATCAAAGAAGAATTATCTCAGAATGTGTTGAAAACGAACGGTAACTTTGCATTATACACCTACAATCAATTCTAAGTTATATAGTAGTACAAGCAAGTAAATGATAATAAAAAAGGTTTAGGTACATTTCCAAAAACTATTTTAAGAAAGTTTTGGTATTTCTACAATCCATGCCAATATGATTTATAGCAATTCTAATAATGTGAAAATTTCCATTAGAATTGACCTAATATTAGTAGTTTAATGATTGCAGTAAAACTTACTTATTTTTTAATAGTTAGGTATTTAAAACAGAAGATTTTGGAGTCTATTTAGAATGATTCTGTACTAGTTTAATTACTTATATAATATTTAGTAACCCACAGATAAACATGTTTCAGTAAAACTGGAAGAGATCCAAACATTAGAATTGCCTTCAGAAGCATTTGATCTGGAGCGTGATGCTAAATATATCGATAGCTCTATCAAACTGGCACTATTACATGAAGAATTAGATATAAAAACTGAAATCTGTAGTAACAATGAAGATCATGTAATAATAGGCCGTCCATTGAAGTGCATCATGCAAGAAAGTGTTAAAACTCATGCTGGGGAAAAGTTATTTAAATGCAATGTATGTCGCTATGGAAGTGCAGAGAAACCTAAGTTGGAACTACACATGAGAACTCATACAAGAGAGAAGAAACCCTTCAACTGTAATTTATGTGACTATAAAAGCACACACAAGAATAACTTACGAGTGCATATAAGAACTCATACAGGAGAAAAACCCTTCAAATGCAATATATGTGGGTACAAAAGTGCATACATGAATCACTTGCGAATGCATATGAGAACACATACAGGAGAGAAACCCTTCAAGTGTAATTTATGTGACTTTGAAAGTGCACACAAGAAAAGCGTGCAAATGCATATGAGAACACATACAGGAGAGAAACCCTTCAAGTGTAATTTATGTGACTTTGAAAGTGCGCACAAGAATAGCATACGGATGCATATGAGAACACATACAGGAGAGAAACCCTTCACGTGTAATTTATGTGACTTTGAAAGTGCGCACAAGAATAGCATACGAATACATATGAGAACTCATACAGGAGAAAAACCCTATAAGTGCAATATATGTGACTACAAAGGTGCGCACAAGATTCACTTGCAAAGTCATATGAGTATTCATACAGTAGAGAAGCCATTCAAGTGTAATTTATGTGACTTTGAAAGTGCACACAAAAATAGCCTGCAATTGCATATGAGCATTCATACAGGAGAAAAACCCTTTCAGTGCAATATATGCGACTGTAAAAGTGCAAACAAGAATAGCTTGCGAAGGCATATGAGAACTCATACAGGAGAGAAACCCTTCAAGTGTAATTTATGTGACTTTGAAAGTGCACACAAGAAAAGCTTACAAAGGCATATGAGAACTCATACAGGAGAAAAACCCTTCAGGTGCTATATGTGTGACTATAAAAGTGCATACAAGAATGACTTGCGAAGGCATATGAGAACTCATACAGGAGGGAAACCTTTCAAGTGCTTTAAGTGTGACTATGAATGTGTACGTAAGATTACCTTGCAACAACATATAAGTACTCATGCAGGAGAGAAATACACCGTTTGATTACAAAATTGATATTTGGCAGATTGTAAAGTTTAACTAAGAGGATAATTTTATTATTAATAGATATAGTTATTTTAAAGCTTCTGTTATGTTAATTGCAATGTAGTTCTTTTGAAAATGTTTTATGTAGTATTTGTAGCATTTTTCATGTGCCTGTAAGGATATATATAAAGCAATCTTAAAAGTTACTTTTATTTGTTATAAACTAACTAATCTTTTGTCTATGCAAAACACTATAACCAATAGTCCTATTCAAGGAAGATGGCGGATCTGAGTCTAGGTTGAGGTTGCTTCTAACTGCGCTATTTATGTTTAAAATACATTTGGTAACCACAGAGTCCAGCAGATCGGGGATTTTATGTAGGTCAGTCGGCCAATATGTTAGTTCGCCAGTTGACATGTAGCTTAGGTTTTGCCGCTGTATGGTATGAAACAGTACTCGACCTTTGGTTGTAATTAGTCTGAGACCCCAGTCGGTATGCTTGTAATTCCAGTCTCTAGCTACAAGAAAGTGAGGTTCAAGTGGGAGGAGAAAATCTTGAAATTCATGGTCGGTTGCAGATTTGTTTATGACTGTCAAGCCTGCATGTGCTGTTCCATCCGGATGATTTGCATAGTATAAGTTATAATATGGTATTCTTATTGCTGTGTGAGATGTAGAGTAACTTTCGGAAATAAGTAGTATAACAATTTTTTAGTAGTTTATAAATTGAGTCACTTCATGAATATAATAATAATAACCGCTATTGTTAACGCAGCAGTTTTTTCACCAATTCCAGCGTCTTTCGACTGAAATCGTTGGCAAGCCTTTTCGGTAAGTATTTTATCAGGTTCGTGTCGCCTCGAAAGATCTTGATGTTGCGAGTGTGCAATGTCGTGTTGCTTACACGCCTCGTCTAGAGGATTAATACCTTGATCACCTCGGGCAAGTCTTTTATGTAAACGTGTGCCCGGACCGCAAAATCTATATCCCGGGATGTGCAATTGACAGGCAATTTATTAATTAACGTATTCAATACACCGCAACCTTTCCCCGCAACTGATCGACGAGGAATACCATCACGCAGCTCACAGACCCGCAGCTGTTGCGGTGTGGTCGCGAGTTAAAGTGTCACTGCAATGCATTGTTTGAAATGGTATTTATATGTATATATATATATATATATATATATATATATATAATATAATAAATTATACATACATAAATACATACATATATTTTATTTACTACTGCTCCAACATGTTTGTTTATTGTAGGTCTCTCCCCACCAACCCTATTCCAACCGCAATACTCGACGATCTACCACACACTGTGCGTAAGATTTTAGTTTTCTTCGCGCAGTCAAACATACAACATGTTATTCCTTTACGTTCCAAATGAAGCTATTTATCATGTTCCTGAAAATTCTGAAAGTCGTTTTCATAATTTTGACGAATCACCACAACTAGATCCTGACTTGTGCTTCAAATTTCCCTCAACTTCCCACCCCCTTAACACAGTGTTAGCAGACTGTTTCGGAATGAATGTAAGCTTCTTTCATTATGAATTTGAAACGCTATACACCAAACATCCGTATCAGGTAATTACTTTACATCGTTATCCGGCAGTCTATAATTTGGCCGTACATTGCTACATTCGAGAGGTTAAACGAGTTACAACTTGAAAATAATACCTATAGTGACAGTGACTCACAGAAAAGCCGAACAATTTCTGCTGCATATCATCCATTATCCTCGGCTCTACTTTATTACTTATATTGTTTATATGTGTTACATATTGTTTCGTATATTGGTCAATAAATTATATCAATTTCCATTAGTTATTCATGTACCATTTGGTTATTGTTGTTAATTAACTAAATAAACACAATATAATAATTACCAACTGGTTGTTAATCATTATCTAACCTTTTTAAAAGTGTGGATACAATTTAGTATAATAAAACATATAAAAAAATTACTCGTTTTAATTTGTTTATGACCTTAGTATACAACCTTCACTTCAAGGTCATACATCTTGGGTTTGACCTTTTACAATGACCTTGACAGTTCAGGGTGGTAATGGGGGCTTAAGGGTGGTGTTGGCTTTTGCCTTGACCTCGAATTCAAGGATAGTGGGGGGGGAGCTGCTGTATCCTTTATCTTGAAATTCAAGGTTAGTGGTGGGGGGTGGTCTTAGAACTGTCCAAAATACTCTACTCGGTGCGCTAATTTTGTCCATCAGTGTAGCTATTCAAACTATTTATTATTCGTATTAAAATTAATGTAAAAAAAAATTCTCTTTTCAATAAAATACCAAAAAATTTTAAGCGGATAGATCACAGAAATGCTAAAATGTTTTAACGGCGTCGCATTTAAATGCGGAATTAAGATAAAGCCTTTAAAATATTTTCAAGACAAATAAATCATGGCCGGTGGCCAAATTCTAACCCCTCGAAAAAACAGGCTGTAGGATAAGATTTTCGACAAACAATTAATATTACAAAAATCGCAGAAAAACGGTGTGCAATAATATGTATTTTTAACATTTTTGTTGATATACCTATTTACAAATATTCTTTTTTAATTTTATGTTTCAGGTACATTTACAAAGTACCTGTACCTGTGCCTAGGTATTAAACGACAAGTACCGGTTTCAACACTGTTATTAACTGATAATATAATTTGGTAGGCGCATATTAGGAAAACTTTCCCTCGGCGTCAAGGTAGATCTGTGAAATAAATGTTTTTGTAAAGTGAATATTTTAGAATCGATTAATTGTCAATAATAAGTTAAATCAAATGGGAAGTTTGGAGAAAGCGAAAGGAACAAAATACATCTCTGGAAGTTCTGCCATTCTAAAATCACCATCAATTTTATTTGCTTGCATGAAGTTCAATACATTTCGAGGGATTTGTTTTATATATGATATTATATACCTATATCCTGGTCTTATTATTTTTCTCCTGTGTTTAATTTATTTTTGGCATTATTTTTATGGGTGTGTATTCCTTTTTTAACAACAAGGCATCTTAAAAAAGGGACCTCGATGGAGCAGTGCTGATACGCGCTGCCATTCTAGGTCACAATCAAATGCGCAAAAAGGGTATGGAAAAATGATAGGTTTATTTACGAGCGTAACATCTTGTATAAGGATTGAAAGTAGTTCAGATGACAAAACAACTCACAAAGTACATAACCTATTATTTTGACACACCTCATTATTGTAACATTTCAGTGTTGTTAAAAAGTATTTGATTTTACTAACGTTAAGAACATTTTTCCTATTACCGTTTTCCACAATAAAGGCGAATAATATTCGTTTATCGACTTTATACAATTATATTTTATTACCTATGGCCCTAAGATTATAAACAGGCAGATAAAGGAAAAGAGCAATTGTTTACTACAGAAAAAGGTGGGCATATCAACATGGATACAGTATTCGGTGTGAATGAAGATGTAAAACCTAATGTAGCCAGTGTGACTTCGCTGTCAAATTTTACAAATTCTACATCCGATATCTGGCATCAAACCAAATTCAAAGAAGACTTATCTCAGAATGTGTTGGAAACGAACGGTAACTTTGCATTATACACCTACAATCAATTCTAAGTTAGTTAGTACAAGCAAGTAAATGATAATAAAAGAGGTTTACCTACATTTCAAAAAACTATTATAAGAAAGTTTCGGTATTTCTACAATCCATGCCCATGTGATTTACAGCAACTCTAATAATATGAAAATTTCCATTAGAATTGACCAAATATTGGTAGTTTAATAATTGTAGTAACTTACTTATTTCTTAATAGTTATTTATTTAAAACTGAAAAGATTTTGGAGTCTATTTAGAATGATTCTGTACTAGTTTGGTTACTTATATAATATTTAGTAACCCACATATAAACATGTTTCAGTAAAACCGGAAGAGATTCAAACATTAGAATTGCCTTCAGACGCATTTGATCTAAAGCATGATGCTAAATATGATATTGATAGCTCCATCAAACTGGAATTATTACATGAAGAATTAGACATAATAACTGAAATCTGTAGTAACAATGAAGATCATGTATTAATAGGCAGTCCATTGAAATGCATCATGCAACAAAGTGGTAAAACTCATGCTGGGGAAAAGTTATATAAATGCAATGTATGTGACTATGGAAGAGCAGGGAAATCTAAGTTGGAACTACACATGAGAACTCATACAGGAGAGAAACCCTTTAAGTGTAAGTTATGTGACTTTGAAAGTGCACACAAGAAAAGCTTACGAAGGCATATGAGAACTCATACAGGAGAAAAACCCTTCAAATGCAATATATGTGGGTGGGAAAGTGCATACATGAATAACTTACAAGTGCATATGAGAACACATACAGGAGAGAAACCCTTGAAGTGTAATTTATGTGACTTTGAAAGTGCACACAAGAAAAGCTTGCAAGTGCATATGAGCACTCATACAGGAGAGAAACCGTTCAAGTGTAATTTATGTGACTTTGAAAGTGCACGCAAAAGTAATTTGCAAATGCATATGAGAACACATACAGAAGAGAAACCCTTCAAGTGCAATATATGTGACTTTGAAAGTGCACGCAAGAGTAGCTTGCAAATGCATATGAGAACTCATACAGGAGAGAAACCCCTCAAGTGTAAGTTATGTGACTTTGAAAGTGCACACAAGAAAAGTTTACGAAGGCATATGAGAACTCATACAGGAGAAAAACCCTTTAGGTGCAATATATGTGACTATAAAAGTGCATACAAGAATGACTTGCGAAGGCATATGAGAACTCATACAGGAGAGAAATACACCGTTTAATTACAAAATTTATATTTGGCAGATTGTAAAGTTTAACTAAGAGGATAATATTATTATTAATAGATATAATTATTTTGAAGCTTCTGTTATGTTAATTGCAAGGTTGTTCTTTTGAAAATGTTTTATGTAGTATTTGTAGAATTTCTCATGTGCCTATAAGGATATTTATAAAGCAATCTTAAAAGATACTCTTATTTGATATAAACTAACTAATCTTTTGTCTATGCAAAACACTATAACCAACAGTCTTATTCAAGGAAGGTGGAGGATCTGAGTCTAGGTTGAGGTTGCTTGCAACTGCGCTATTTATGTTTAAAATACATTTGATAACCACAGATCGGGGATTTTATGTAGGTCAGTCGGCCAGTATGTTAGTTTGCCAGTTGACATGTAGCATAGGTTTTGCCGCTGTATGGTATGAAAGAGTACTCACCCTTTGGTTGTAATTAGTCTGGGATCCCAGTCGGTATACTTGTAATTTCTGTCTCTAGCTACAAGAAAGTGAGGTTCAAGTGAGAGGAGAAAATCTTGAAATTCATGGTATGTTGCAAATTTGATTATGACTGCCAAGTCTGCATGTGCTGTTTCATCCGGATGATTTGCATAGTATAAGTTATAATATGGTATTCTTATTGCTGTGTGAGATGTAGAGTGACTTTCGGAAATAAGTAGTATATCAATTTTGTAGTAGTTTAAAAATTAAGTTACTTCATGAATATGATTTTTGAGTTCCATGTCATTAGTCTTATTGAGTTAGCCATTATTGCGTTAATTTATTAATGACTGGTGAGCATGGCTATCATGCTGTTCTGATTTAGCAATTGGGAGAACATATTTTTCAATCCATTTACGAAGGTGGTAAGTTTGTCTGCGATTACATCGTTTTTGTTATTTCTTCTTGCTGCGATATGTGAATAGTTAGGAAAGTTCTGGGAGTGGTCATACCAAGGTTGATGATTAGTTCTTGTGAATGTTGATGCATCTCCGTATCTGATGAAGTTGTAGGGCTTTATGCAATAGGCCTTGAGGTGGCCGTAGGCTTGGCAACGTGTACAGTGTATTATTTTATTCTTGATTCGAGGTGCTTCTATTCTGATTTTTGGGTTTTGTAGAAATTTTACGTTATAGATTTCTTTATTGTTCAGTTTGGGCTCGAGGTCAACGCAAAACATTGGCAATGGCTCTTTGCTTACTCTACATCGGATGTTTGTTAGGTTTCTAACAGGGTGTGCTAAGCTATGTAGCTCATCCTTAATGACTTGGGGAGGGATTGAATGATGTAGGTCACGTATAACCATTCTATAGCCTCTTTCTTGTTTGATCTGATATGTATGGTGTAAAATGTTTTCTTAACGTAGTGAGAGATTGTCCTGTATGCATCAATCGTTTTCGTATTTATCTTGACAGTGTTATTGGGTAACGACGTAGAATAAAATCTTTCACCTTTGATTACTTGGTTTAGGTTGCCAGTTGTGGCTATGAAGTCAGTAACTCCGGGCTAGGGTCTGCAGATTGCGTTTTCGAGCTAGTTTCATTAAAAATATTTTCTGTTTGGGGGTTGCACTCAGTTTCAGCGAGTACCTGAAATCTGTTCGTTGAGTTAATTGCAGACATGTTTTCAGTTGATTTTGATTGTATCATACTTTTTTTTTTAATAACAGTTTGCCAGGAGTGTTTCGTAACGTTAAGCTCTTGACCTGCGCCCATATCTTCATCATCATCATTTTCGTTGTTGTGACTAGCTTGTAAGGGTTGAGAGAAAGCTGTTGTATAATTATTATTATTTGAATTGGGCGGTTGAAAATGGGATTTGAGTTAAACATTGTTGACAAGGTTGAGGTACCGGAATTTGATACCTACGTTTGATGTAGGTAAAGATTCTGACTTTGCATTGCAGGCATCAGTTGAAAGTTATTCTAGCTGTTTATGAAGTTGTTGAATGAACCGAGTATAAGCCCAGATGAAAACATTTCACTACATATAACTTTGTGAAGTTTGAATTTAGGTCTAAGGTAGATTAAAAGCTAAAAATGGATTTAAGTGAACGCTGTGACCACGCTACAAGTCGTGTGCACTCACTGTAATTACCTGGCCTACCCTCAAAGATAGGAGAGCGGTGATTGACATGTCTTTATACCGTGATTTTCAACCGAGAATTCCAAGAGTGTAATGTAAGGCAAAAAGTGTACTACAAGGCTAAACAACAGATAGATGAACAAAGATATGAGAAAAATAAAAGGGTGATAAGAAACTTTCAAAATCGAAAATTCCGGGCCAAGATGTCATAATTGCGGAACTGCTAAACAATGAAGGCAATACTTTCTCGATACATACCTATTTATGAGTTAATACTAGACGTTTGGTACAAAGAAAGAATGCCAAAGGAGTGGAAGGTGGGAATTATAGATACAACCAATAGGCAAAAAAGATGATACGACATATAAAGTGCTGTTGGGTGTTTTCTATATCAGACTAATACCTTCGAGCAACATGTGTAACAATGCATTTTGCGTATTATTTGGTTTGCTGTCCAAATCTGGTGACTTGGTAGATTTTAACTAATTTTCCCAAGTTTTATATATATCGAATTTATATTTGTAAGTATATTTGAATGCATAACCATCTAGTAATGTGGAACGAATATTTGTATATAAAATAAAGTTCAGTTCAAGCTCAACTGTCTTTGAATCGACACCACATAACATGACGCAAGTTAATTTATCGAATTAGAGTTTAGTTAAAAAAAATATTTATAATAAACAATAATCGACTTACATGAATTACAATATAAAAGATCTTAATGTCAAGAAGCCGAAAGCGTAACTAACTTAATCTATTTTGCAGAAGCGCATGTAAACTTCTTATCTTTGCTTATGCTGCATAATATTCTAGGAAGCGAGATGAAAGGCATAATATCTAAGTTTACTAAGGTTACATAATTCCTCCCTTCTTAAAAATGAAATATACAGGGAAAATTACATTTTTTACGGAACAATTTCAGTTGGTTTTAAATTTGGTGATTTGTTTTTCTGACATACATTTGGCAAAAAATCATATTTATAGAAAACAATTACAATAACAGTTATTAAAATTAATACGATAGTAAGTACCAGATTGCTTACATTTTTTTTTATTTACAGCTGCAAATTTACAACTAGCCGAGTGGCTAACAAGCAAATGTGTTTTAGGTAGTACATAATACATAATTGACCTGAGGGAGGGAACCTGCCCAGCGGCAGGCCCCTCGAACTACTTAATACTAATTTGTGTTACCTATCTAAAATTTTTCATCTATTTAAACGTCTGGTGATGTTTATATTGTCTAATAGATCAAGCACTAACACATTCGGGTGGGAATGGATTCTGTTCACATAATTGGTTGTGTACCTGTTGATTTCATCCCGAATCCATGGGATCTTGAGGTCGTTGTGAAGAGCTAGGTTAGAAATGAACCACTCCACATTGGCTATAGTCGGAGAGTTTTGTTTTGGAACCTTTGCAGTATTGCAATGTTCGAAGGTTTCGCGCAGCCCCACAGTTGTATCCCGTAGGGCGTAGGCCCACACACGAATTAACACAGTTTTATACACTAACACTTTGTTGTTTAATGTTAATTTAGATCTTCGTCCCATTAACCAGTGCATCTTTTTCATTTTAATATCTAGTTCTGTTCTCTTTTTAATGATGTGGGTTTTCCACGTGAGCCATCTATCTTGAACAATTACCTTAACGGTAATTGCTATATTCAGCAGCTTAACCGAAATAATCAAAATATAGTTTTTCAATTTTTTATGTCCCAATTTCAGGCGAATAAAAAAATAAATAGTAGAATGAATTCCGTATGAAATAACCTTTCCAACGATGTGCCACACATGGTATGATGCCATTTGAAATTTTAGAGGGGGTGGCTGTGACGGCTAAGAGGTTGATGACAGACGTCCGGATTTTAGATAAAAAGATGTCCCCTTTGCTGTCTTTGTTGATGTGTCTTGGCGATTTTCAACCAAAAAATTGTTTTGAAAAATACTGAGGGTGGCTACTTTTAGTTGAAAACCCTGTATATTGAGATGGTTTTTGCGTAGCGTAATTAATTATTTATATAAATAAAGGATACATGCATATTAAATCACATCATAAGGGTTGTTTCTTTTGTGGAAGTTTTCTTTAGATTCACATAAAAGCATAGTTGTTTCTTGTTTGACTGGAATTGCAGTTGAGGCATATGCTATGGTGTCCTGTACACAAAGAATGACTTATATTTAAAAAACTTCTTTATAAAAAAAGTAACCAACACGACAAGATATTATAAAAGGTGACATGACTTGCCTATAAATGGAATTCAGGTCCAGCTTTTAGGATTTAATTCATTAAACACCATAAATGAAACTAATTGAAGTTGTCCGGAAGAATTTTTATTTGTAGCAGTTTGGAGATCTGATATGGGTTTAAAAAAAAAAGAACTTTGAGAAGTGCTGATTGTGTTCCTGAAACCAAATTATGTGTTATAAGTGGCGTCAGAAATATATTAACAACTTTATAATTAATTTATATGTTTAAATTTGATTTTTAAAATTAATCTTAAAATCAAAGTTACTTGCTTGCAAAATTCTGGAATATATGTATTGTATCTATAGAGATTTAATGATTATAAAATGTTTACAAGAAAAAAATAGAAGGAAGATAAAATTTTTGGTCTTTTGTAAAAATAAAAATTGTAAAACTATATTAAACGCTATTGCTTCTATATAATAAAAGTTTTAAATGACGTATAACAAAGTGTTTGAATATCTACCTAAATAAACAACGTACCTGTGAACTCCTAGCTGCAATAACAAGTATCCAAAAGAAGAATATTCACGAGACGTCGGGAACTGCTTCCTGGGGTGCATCTTGGAGAGCCTAGTTTGCTGTTACTCCCGATATTTCCAAAGTAAGTCAAACAATAACCTATGAGGTACGAATTACGATAACTATAGTAAGAAGAATATGTACACGTACCTGTGAACGTCAATTCTTACCTTTTGTGGATGATTTAAATGTGTTTTGGTATACTTAGAAAATTATTCATTTAGCACAAGCCGATTGAGATTACATGAAAGCAAGAAAGATAAAGAAATTCTTTTTAACCAATGTATGTCATGCGCAGTAAGTAAGTTTGGCACTTTCAGAACCGACTACCTGAGGTGATTTTTATGCTGTACCGAGCTAACGACCGTGGTATTAAATTGGTATATATTGAATAAACTTATTTCGGCTATTTCATATTTAGCCTGGCGCCCAACGATATAAAAAATTGTATTTCACAACATCTAAAATTACATATTAAGTGTCATGTTATAAAAAGAAAATTGTTTAAACAAAATTAATTTATAATTCATTAATTTATCAATAATCAGTCACTATCATTCATCTCAATATATATGTATATATATTTTGCTATGTATTAGGGTTTTTTTTAATAAATTAATAAATAAATAAGCAAGCCCCACCAATAAAAATAATAGTTGTCACAATCGTAGATGGAGTTTAATAATCTGCTGTAGATACACACAACAAAATTATATACAAACAATCCTGTGTCTTCAATGACATATACAAATTGACGACAAAATTGCATAAATATAAACACCTGACACAGGACTAGCTTAAAACGAGACTCTTTAATTAAATTTTATTTACTATAGACGTTAAATTAATTTTTAATCTCAGGGTTAAAGAAAATTACGGTTGACATAATTGGGTGTTGTCAAATTGAATTCTTATATTTTTTTATAACTAAAGGAAGTAGGCAAGGCAATCTTAAATCATTTAATTCATAAAAAAATAATTTATTTAAATTATTAAAGGAAACTGCAAAGGAACAAACTAAATTCTAGTCAATAAAATCTAGATGAATTGAAAATTTACATCAATTTGAAAATAACCTTTCAAGAACTTCAACTGTCATTAGAAAATAAACACAAAATTACACAATTAAAAATTTAAAGTAATGAAATTTAATCACTATCAAACCTGCTGTTCAGCTTTCTCCTTCCTTCGTTCATCAATATTTCTTTCTGCTTACATCCTTTACTGCGCGCGCTGCCTTGTATTACGCTGCTCGCTTTATGTTCGTTGTTGATTTCGTAGGGATGAAAAATCAAGTTACTCGTATGATTCCAATAGACGAAGAATTCTTATCGGCCTCTCAGTAACTCCTGGATTGCACTGAATCATTGTTGAATTTCAGGTAATCGATTGGGTTTTACCTGTCGTTGTTGGCTGTAGAATAATATTTGTTCGTAGCATATAGCAGATAACTAACAAAATTATTAATCGTTGTTTCGTTGTTGAACATTGATTATCATATTTTTGTTGAAATCGAAGCACTGGGATAATTATTATTATATTCACGTAGCACTGGACTTGTTAAACTCTTCGGTAAGTAAAACACTTAGAACTTTGTATAACTTTATTCAAACTCTGACATATGTCAACAAAACACAATCACAAAGAGTAATTAAAATTTACTAATTTGGTTAGGAAACCTTCAAAGGTTCCTCGTCGAAAATTTTTGGAAGAATTTCCCTTTTATACTTGCTCTGAAAAAAGCTAGCGTTGTCATGGCAACTCACATAACTTTCAGATTTTTTAACAAATTCTAATCTACTTTGCAAAACACCTGATAAAATTGATCAATCAGGATGCCGCTAGAAAAATGCCAAATTCGAATAATAAATCTTATAAACTAAATAATTTAACTATGGATCATACTAGGGCCAAACTAATTAGATATTCCAAAACCTCATTAAAAGACGAATCTTTTAAGACCAAACATGACCTATCTAATATAAATACAAAACTAACAGTTAATAACAAAATCTATAAATTATACAAAAACAATTAAATCTACTATGAAACGTTATGAAAACAAACTTAAATTAGCCTAACATAACAACACTATCATTTATAAAACATTTTAACTGGATCTAAACAGTTAAATATAGGAAAATTTCGATATTTCTTTAAGTACATGACCTTTTGACATATAAACGTAAACAATTCAATTATTAAAGCATTGTTCCTAACAAACTTCACCTAAAAAGATGCCCTATAAGTATACAATGTCATTTGAACTTATAATTCCCTAAGGAATAGAAATAATTTAGCAATTTCCACATATAAACGAAATTGTCAAAACATGTTTAAATAACACATAAATAAACAAATACAGCATTGTTGTTAGGGGAAATACGACGAAAATCATCCATATCACTTGTACTACAAGTTTACATACAAATATAGCAGAATCTAATCATTCTTTTCGATGTAATTTTACAATTTCTATAATCACCGAAGAAAAATTATCTAGCTTTGCAGATAAAAAAATTAATACACATTTAATGTTTAAATAAATACAACACAAAGTTGCCTCTTAAGCTAAGTCAAACGTATTCAGTACAAATTACAGCCAATTAACCACATTAGTATGCTTAAATCTAAAAAATTGGTCTGAACTGTCAAATTATAAACATTTACATTAATATCATTATTATTACCGCTCAAGACTCAGTAAAATTGGTGAAAGGCATAAAAACAACATTATGTACGCGGCTGCATTGCCAAATTTCCTTCAAATGAACTCAAAACTTGCAATTCCCATATTACGATATCCCGAAGAATGATCAGAGAGGACAACGTATGAACTCCTTTGAAAATAGTATATGTGAACCACTCATTTTCATACAGGAAAGCTTCCAATGGCTTTAATACTTTATATTTAAATAGAATTAAGTCCATTTTAACAAGTGTAACACAGCAATATATGTATATATTGCTATGTATTATTTTAATAATAAATAATTCAAAAGCCCCACGTTGATGATGTCATAAATATATGCTATGTACTACAGTAACAATAAATAAATTCATAAATTAACCTTCACGTTGGTTGCGCCCATAATACAAATTAAAATTAATTATCTGTCGAACGAAGAACTTAAATTTTCAATTACATCAGCATATATTATTATCTATAAAAATATCTCAGGGTTCTAATAAAATATTGATATTCGTGGCTTCTCCCAAGATAGTCATCTAATTACAATAATGAATAAAACAAATACATACATAAAATAATTATAAACTTATCTTTATATTCCAATGATTTTTGACCGGGCGGCACCTCTTATTTCTTCAAAACTGCATTCGATTGCTATATTGCGTCCTTGATCTCTGTCATTTCATCTCTATACGTCGCTCACTTCAATACTTTTGTATAAGTGCATCAATCAAAGCAGGTAAGTTACTTCATTATTATTTTAATCTATCAAAAATTGCTTTTTATTGATTTTAAATTGATTTACTTTTCTTTTCAGGAACCTTTTATAAATGAAAACACTTTTTACGAATAATAACAGGTAAGGTTTTATTAGTATTCTTGATAACAAAACAATCACTTCACATACGTAACCTTTCACAATTAATTAACATAATTTGAAATAAACTTTTAACCTCACAAAATACAATGTCAACAGATTTTGGACACGCCCACAATCTGCCAAACTCAACCTTAATAATGTAATATTTAAAATTAGGAGCACACAAAAATACGTGCTTATACTTTGAGCAACAATAACAGACTGAAATCCAAAATGTCGTTCAAAATCCTCCTTAAATTTATAAATGCTCCAATGGCATCACAGAAAATAATCTTTTAGATCATCAGATGTTTTGACATATTATTAAATTACATATTACAAAGTAAATACTTTAAATTTCCATAAATAAAATTCAGATTCATAATCTTTGAAAATTTAAAATTCTTTTGATACCAATTACATTAAAATTCATGACAAAAAATTTATATGTAGTTAGATATTCAAATTTAGACAAAATACCTCAGATGAGCCATAAAATTATGGAAAACAATTACAAAACCCTACAATACAATTAAATACACACAAAGACATCCTTCAAATCTACTAAT
>JABXWE010030995.1:0-17751 GCA_014611495.1 Limonius californicus
TTTGAAAAGCTTATTTTTTCGATGAATTTTCGATACACCCCCGCATTCCAAAGCGCATCAAAATCGGAGCAATACTTTCGGCTGTAGGAGCGTCACATACATACGTACGTACATACGTACATACCCACCCACAGACAGACATTTTTTAAAAACCACTTTTGTGGGTTCCTAGAGACCCAAAACGGATATTTCCGTTAAAATCTCGATTTCGAAAATTTTCATGAATTCAATACTTACGCTATACCTATAAGGTATGGGAAAGTAAAAAAATTATAAAAGTTCACGTTCTTATAAGTTAACGCCCACTTTTGAGTACCGCTGATATCAATGAGGAAAAATTAAAGATATCATTGTTTTCTCGTTTCCTTGGAAACACAGTTCTTACAAAACTTTGCTGCTGTTACTTTATAGTATATTATTAAACGAGCGATAGTGCAGGAAATAACTCGCGCGGATGTAGTTTGCAGCACGAGCCGCGGGCAAGTGCTGTAATCATCCAACTGAGTTATTGCGATTACCGCGAACTGAATACTGTACTTTATTCACGACTAGTAAATTGGATTCCCACTATTTAAAATTTTATAATTTTCATAAAAATTGTGAATTAGTTTCGTGACACTTCAAAGTTTATGATAGATATCCTTTTGACAAGTGATTTATTTTCATTGTCATTCGATTAATTGTCCAATGTTTTAATTAATTGCACGTTTCTAATTGTTATCAACGTGTGGAGCGATGAAAATTCTATTTTGTGATTGGTTACACAGTGTTGAATAATGCGTTATAACTCATTCTAAATAGTTATAGTACCATCACTTGCACAAAAGTAGTTGAATAATGTATGTATAACGTAATAGAAGTAGATAAAATTAAAATAAGCTAAAACCACCTAAATTCTTTAGCTGCTCAATAAACAATAATCATATCTATATATTCCTGGTTACTGTAATTAGCCATTTTATCCAAACTAATCACGCAACAAAATGTTTTAATTTTAACGTTTAAATGTACTGACATATAAGTAAATTTCTTTTGTTTTTTCTGTTTCCTTTTGTTTTCTAGTTTTTTAAGTAATCAGCGGCCCTAGTGGATATCAATTTTTGAGCGTTATATGATAATTTTTAATAACATTAGCTTTTATGTCTCAAACATGCCCAATTGGATTTTAGAACGTAAGTTACTAACATTAGCTTCTAACAAATATTCATTTACTGATTTAATTTTAACTTGCTGTAACTTTTTTATTATTGGGTTTTGGTTCTCTTATTTAAAATACTTGTAGCGACGTAGCTACCGTCCGAAATTCAGAGAGGATGTCGGACAATAGCAGCCATATTCCTCTGGTGAAAACGCGTATACATTCCCATGCCTGCTGACGTGAATCATTTTACCCTTATAAGAAAACGTGGGAAGGTACCCAAAACCATTCCACTGCAGCAGCAGCGAGCCTCCGGTTGTTACTGTTATTTTTCTCTCGTGTTTTGATACCTTGAAATTGTTGTTATCTGTTGTGAATAAATTGTTGCATATACGTGGTAGTTTTCCTCATATATAAGCAACCAAATACTGAATAATAGATTTTGGTTATATAAAATAATGTCATTATTACAGCAATATTTTCGTTTCGTTAAATTGCTACATAATTACGTTATAATTCGTTATTTTGTACCAACTTTATAATTAGCAAGAATTGTTCACCGCGCTACAGAGTGTTTTGGGAATGATGTTGCTCATTTTAAACATTAGCTATCAAAACAATACAAATTAGTAATGTAATGTTTGCAAGTTATTGTTATATAATTAATAAAATAACATCTATGATACAATTTGAAAATCGCATTAACTTAGATTGTTATTTAAATACTAATCCTTCAGAAATTAAATATTTTCGGACAAAACGATATATTTATGTCTCGATTTTTCCGCAGCATATCGTGTGCTCTTTTTTGTGCCATTTTAAAATCACTCTGTATATGATGTCCATCCATCTATTGAATGGGCACAGATTCAAAATTATGAATGCCAACTGGCAACGCTTTACATCGGTCGCAGAAATTGTCGATATGGTGCAAAACATAAAATAGGAACAATTGGAATATACAAGATAAGTTGATGTTGAATGTTTAAAACAGTAGGTATCAGTTATTTAAGCTTTTCCAAGATATTTTTAAATAGAGGATTGCATTACAAATATCTCCCGCATATTTACGAATCAAAACAGAGCATCATTAGAAATACAGCGGCGTGCCTTACAAAATATTTGATTACGTAATACTAGGCTTCCATAGCCAATTGTAGCAACACAGGCGGCCGTGAATGTTAATGTATTTAATGTTTGGCGACTTTGTTCAATTTGTAAGATACTACTGCATTCGTTTTTGAGGTTATGTTAAGTTTATTTATTTGTCTAAAATTTTAAATGGTTGGTGCTGAATAACAGGTCAGTAATATGTGGCCTAAGTGCATAGAGATGCTTGTAAAACCGCGTCCTAGATCTCGCTCTTTCAAATCATCATCATCAATACCATATTCAATATAAAATGGACAGGAAAAAAAATTTTGAATGTGCCCTGCAGTTATTTATGGCCACTCTGTACAATGTTATATTCGCACAAAATTTATTTTCATGCGTTTCAGAATGAAAGATAAGAAGTTTTTTTATTTTTGTACAGTTGTTTATATTTTTAACTTTTTTTAAGACAGTTGATAGCGGCCTAAAGTGAATTAATTCGGGGAATTCCCATTGTCTAAATCTTCCCTTCGCAAGTAATAGGTTAAGGGGTGGTGGACTAAATGAAAACAATAAAAACGAAAATATCAAAACGTGACTTATTTGTGTATTTTTGGGGTGGCTTCGGTAAACTTCTACTATAAACAAAAAATTATACTTTCACTTCATTTTAAGGTTGCATTGTTGAAAACTACCGTAATTTTTAACCGTGGTATTCGCATAACGAGATAAATATGGGCGAAGGTCGTAAGGTGTGACGTGATCCATTGTCCAGGTCATGCATGAAGCAACGTTTTCATGTTCTGTACCGCACGCATTTGAAACAAAAACATTATACTCAAAACTGAAATATTCCCACGTTTATGGCACAGTTTCGGTCCGCAGGAAATTGTGCGGTTACCAATTTGAGATTAAAAAATGTTACCGATAATGTTAATTAGAAGTTCAAACTTAAAGTATTTACGACTGTTACGCCCACGCCCAATCATGAGTTAAAGTACCAAAATTTTGATTGAAATTAATTTTCTAAAATTACGGATTAGCGCCGGAAATTCAATTAGGTCTTGGCCCTTACCTTGAATGGATAGTATTGTTGCGATGTGGTGGTCATTGTTGCTGGAAATTATTCAAGACTGTAACACACAAAATATAAAAATTATTCAAAATTATCGCAGATGGATGCAGAGCGGAAGAAGGAAGGTTGATTACTGATTCGTCAACCGGCATATCCACCGCAACCTCTTTCACGATGAGAAATCGAGAAACTATGTAGGTATGATGTCATCATTCCAAATTACAACTTACAACATTCGTGCAACTGGATTTGCAATCGCGACTCATGAATAATTCCTTTTTTCTGAAAGGGACCAATCAAGGTTCAAAGAATCGCTGCGGTTACTCATTGATTGAGGACGTCTCTCGACAGTGGTAGCCAGAATCAATTATTTTAAAAATAGAATCCTTTTTCTGCTTATAATTTTTATCATTATATATTTTTAAACATGACAGTTTCTTTCATCTATTTTTAGTTGGTGAACATATGCAACCAATGATGCATTAATTTTTTTTTATTGAAAATTTGCCCTACATCTTGCACTGACCTAACTCTCGGTGGAATTTTCCGTTCTTATTACTGCTTCTCTCACTCAGAAAATCAATAAATCTACCACCAAGATAGGACAGTCGCAAAAAGCTACAATTAACCGGTTTGTTTTTCATTGCCCGCACAAACTTTTCCCTTTTCTAATAAAATTATCAAAGGCCGGCTTTTCCAGCATTCAACAGTTAAATTATTTAACATTTATCGATTAAGCAATGGCTATTTGAAATTGGTCTACTCACCGGAAACGAGAAAAAAGCCAGATAGTTCTAGCAGTCGATATTTAAGGGAAACCGGTCACACCCACCAGAGAAATATACTTTAATACCTGCTACTAACAGCTAGCAACCAAGAACTCGGACATGCACTAGGAGAAACCGCGGTCGCCACGAAGAACCAACCGCGCAGCTCCCCCCCAAATCCGGCTGTAAAAGATATCGCCGCTTCAAGGTGAACATGCAAATAGTTTGTTTCATCTTAAAAAATACTGTATGCCCCAAAACTTAAAATTATTTTAGTCGTTTAAAATGTAAAAAACACGCTTTAAAATTTTGGTTGAAAAAAAAACAATAATCGCCAAATTTACAGATTTAAATTCATTGTTTATTTACTTTACTAGATAAAAACGATTAGATATCCACAAATCGGCGAATAAATATACTTTTATTAATTTACTTTCGCTTTTCAACAAAGTCTAGTACTCAATGGCGTAACCAGACGCTGGCCAAAGGGGCGGCACATGTTTTGCTCCTTGGATAACCTTCAATACATAAAGAATTTGTCAACACTGGCGGATTAACTTAATTGGGGGCCCTAGGCGCAAACTGATTTCGGAACCCCTATCCCCCTTACTTCCCGGAAACAAAAATTACACTACACAACATGGGCGCCGGCAGGGGGGTGCGCCTCGCTTGCAAGTAAATACACAATTTAATTAATGAAATAAGAAGTTGTTATGTTACATGTTTATCGTTATTTGTTTGTTATACATAACTTATGTAAATATAAATGTAAATAAATAAATGTAAATGATTATGAATTTTATACACTTTAGTGTAAACTTTGGGAAAAGTCATTGTCTGAATAAAAACTTGAAGCGTCTAGGTTGTTGTCAAAAATTGTTCAACACCTTGTCAAATAATTCAGTGTCCTCCTTTACCATTTTCCGATGAACACTGAGCATGCATAAGCCGCTTAGCCATGCATCACCCATCGTAAAGCTATTCCAGGTCTTGACACTCTGCAATGTAGTAAATGAACGTTCAGTGCTATGTTGTCGCTGGAACGCACTTAAATCACTCTGAAAAACTCAAGATAGCTAGATATCAAATATACCGCACAGACAGAAATGCCAACATAGCATCGGGAGGAGTGGCCATCATCGTCAAGCGTAAAATTATACATCACGAAAGCCAGCCAATCAACACTATTAACCTCGAGACTGTTGGAATTAAAATCAAAGCCCAACATGGCACTGCCGTAAAGACAATACGTGCCTATAAGCAACCTAATAAACGACTCCTCGGGCAAGACATCTCAACAATATTCGCCATAGATGAACCTATTTTGCTCATTGGAGACCTAAACTCCAAAAACACCATTTCGGGATGTAGAATAACAAACGCCGCCGGCTCCAAACTATACGACCTAACATCAACACACGCTTTTCAAATAGAAGCCCCCGATCAGCCCATGGTAGAGATAGCTCTACTTCTACCATGGATGAGCCCACTTATTACTCATACAGAAGCTACCACCAGCCTGACGTACTGGACATTCTAGCACGCAAGAACTTCAGTAAGCAAACACATCAACAAGTACTCCCCGGCCTTGATTCCGACCACCTTCCAGTAATTATTTCATTTATAACAACACCGGCAATTATCACCCCCGAGCCCAGACTAATTAATGGGATAGTTGACTGGGCCAGCCACGCGAAATACCACCAATTACCTCGGGTGCACAAACACTAAACTCCCATGAAGAAAAAAGCGAAATATTCGCAAAATATCTCGAGAAAACGTTCACTTCTCACAATCACAGCAACATGGTTTTTAATAACATAGTGATGAACCATGTTGAAACGCATCAGCCAATACCAGAAGCAAACTTCAAACCGACCTCACCTAGGGAACTTGCTTCTATAATTCAAACCCCACCAATAAATAAATCGCCAGGTCCTGAGTCCTGACACTATACCCAATATCATATTGAAGAAACTCACCAGAAAAGCATATGCGTACTTAGCAACAGTTTTCAATTCATGTCTAAAGTTAGGGTATTTCCCTAACATATGGAAACATTCAATTATGCTTATGTTCCCCAAACCGGGAAAGGATAAAAAAGATATTAGCAGCTACAGACCAATCAGTTTACTGTCAACCATTTCGAACATTTTGGAAAAATCATCTATTCTCGACTAAACGACGAAGTCCAAAGATTACGTTTGGGAATCATAACTGATAAGGAGCCCTTTGTCCTTATCGCCGGGATCGCCACAGAAACAACTACCCTTATACAAAATGATTTAATTTATTCATTTACTACCTAATACAGACTATTACACTTATTCTAAATAATATATTAAAACTACTTACAAAAATATAAACATGTATAGAGCCATTGTTGGGGTGGAATATTCTCTTTCTCAAATCGCTTCCTGGCAACTGTCAACTATGCCCTGACTGTCACACTCCACTACTGTACTACTGTACTACCCTCTCAACTCTCAAGTTGCCTTTTTATAAATTCCTTTTTGCACCCATAAGCTCTGACCTGAATATTGCTTAATTTCCCTTATCAAGCGTATTACTTATTTCACATTGCCTCATTTAATAATCCAATGTGCTTTAATTTTGCTGAGTTAAAATGACCTCATTGCTTGCAACATAAATGTGTATGCAATTGAAATCACATTACAACAGTTATGAAGCAATAATAATTTAATTTATAATTTTGGAAATTGGGTTCGTAACAATATAGCACAAGCTTTCGACCGCGTCTGGATAAACGGCCTCAAATACAAAATCTTACTCCTACAAATACCAGACTATATCAAATCCATACTATTTTCCTTCCTTAACAATCGCACCTTTACAGTCAAAATTCGTACATCCCTATACTCCATACATACATGCAGGGGCCCCACAAGGCAGCATCCTAGGCCCAATCCTCTTCAACATCTTCCTGAGTGACTTCTCCGCCATCAATGCTGACCTAGCAATGTACGCAGACGAGACAGTCATATTAACTACAGATGAAAGCCTATCAGTTGCCATCTCAAATCTTCAAGATGCCACCACGATACTTAGCAAATGGTTCAAGAAATGGAATCGATCAATCAACTATGACAAATGTGTCACAAAAATCTTTACTTTGAGACGAATTAGTAACGGGCCTGAAATTTCCATCAACGGCCACACTATTCAGTGGAACGCTTACGATGAGCCTGTTAAGTACCTAGGCATATATGTATTTCGACACCAAACTCACCTGGAAATATCATGTCCTCAAAAAACTAAACGAAGGACACAGGAGATTAATCAAATTATACCCACTTATAAACCGCAAGTCCAACCTGCTTACTCAATGTACTACTACACTCTACAAGTCACGTATACGTCCATTGGTCCTCTATGGGTGCGTCGTTTGGGGCAACACATCTACAACAAATCTCCGCAGAATTCCTCCAGAACAAAATTCTAAGAATCGTGGTCAACGCTCCCTGGTTCATCACCAACAACATTGAACAACATATACAGAAACTTGTTAAAAAATTCCACGCCAAACTCATCAACTGCAGCGGGGCAGCCTACTACACACTAGGTCAGCGGGGCATCCACGTACGACTAAAACTTAAGCGCGGTAATACTTACCGCTCATGTTATTTAGTATATTATGTACAAACTGTCGTCATTGCCTTGCATAACAGTGTAAATTGTTGAACAGACAAAAGCCTAATAAAAAAAAAGTAAATGAACGTTCAGTGCTACATGTTGTCGCTGGATCAGTCAAGCCAACCCTGATTGCCTTACATACAGCTGGGTAACAGGGTGTGGCTTGAGCAATCAAATCTGCGTACTCAAAGAATTCATTTAAGGTCGCATCACTTGTCTTCCACATCTCGTGCTATGTGGTAGATTTGGCAATAACATTCTGTAAAATATCTCCGTAAAAGTTCTGTATATCTTCTGCAATGGCTAAAAATGAAGAGTTATCTAATTTTCTTATATTTTCTGGGTGGAGCTGCATAAACGAAAATGCTTTTTTGTGTGTAGAAGAAAATCGATCTCTCAGAGAAGCAATGATAGAGTCTAGGTATGGTATGACAATAGATATTCTGAAGAATTCTTCTACATTTTTATTTTCAGATAGCTAATTTAATCTGTGGATCCGCCTTGCCACCACTCGAGGACGTTTAAATTCAACATCCAGATGGCGTCGAGGTATTATCGCGGTGAGATTGAAGCACGTTCGTCAATTTTATTACGTGATCGTATATTGCCTTTATGTTCATATTTACGTGCTGTAGTTGGTTGCATACGGGTTCGAGTTTGGCGGAATAAGCAGCAATCACTAAGAGCGTCACAATGTACGTTGGAGTTGTTGCAGTCGTGTGGAGCTGATATGCTTTGGTTTTCGTTTTTGAGTTAGGTGCATCATCCGAAAGTTCTTTTAAAAGTCGTACAATAGTGATAAAGTACTCAGAAAATTATCTGATACTCTTGTACTTTGCTGTCCAGCGTGTTTCGCAAAATGTTGGAATTTTATTTCATCGCATCATACTCTCTCTAGAAAATATGAATAGGACTGTGGGATCATCATCATTGGCTCGACAACCCGTGTGAGTTTGGCTTTACGAACTTTCAAAATCCTGTTAAGTTGGAGTGGATTAGTCTCCACATTTCTTGTGAATTTCTTATACTTTTACATTATAAAGCTTTGTGGGATTTTGCTCTATCTACTATTTTTCTCTATATTTGTCCGTTTTGCGCCTTTTCTCTCCAACTGTTTACTTCTAGTATTCTTAAGTCTTGTTTTGCTTCGTCCATCCATCTTGCACGTGGTCGTCCTCTTCTTCTGTTTTTTATTGGCTCCCATTCCATCATTGTTTTTATTGTTGCGTGCTTGTTTTTTCCTATGACATGGCCTATCCATCTTATCCTTTGTGCTTTTATACTTTTCACTATATCTTGTTCCCTAGTTTGTTCCAGAATTTCGAAGTTCATTAAAAATCTATATTCAGTTTCATTTTCTTTCTTTGGACTCATTATTGTTCTTAATATTTTTCCGCTCAAAAATTCTTAATTGTTCTTCATCATTTTTTCTTACACTTCGTGTTTCTAGTGCGTATGTCACAATAGGTTTTATTAGCGTATTGTAGATTTTTAGCTTAGTGTGTTTACTTATACTTTTATTCTTCAATAATTTTTTATTCACTGCGTATGCCCTCCATCTTGCTTGAATTGGCTTTTATTTCCTGACTTCTTCAATGTTGTAGTTGTTTATTTTTTTGTACTGTATGTTGGGAGATTGTTTTGTTTTTTGTTTTTCACTTATCATGTATTTTGTTTTTTCTTGGTTTATGTTTAATCCTGCTTTCTTTGCTACTCTATCTAGTAGGGCTGTAGGATATTCGTCATTAATAATTTTCTGACGCCACGTATGTGACCAGCCATTGCAACACAGCCGTCGTATATCCTTGGCCAACAAGTTTGCTTAAACCCAAATTGCAATCTTCTGAAAAGTGAATAAATAGTTACCCAAATGGCTTTCGCGTTCAGCTCTTGCTTCGGCACATATTCCAGGAATTCTTCACAAATTATTGGCTTTTTACTATCATAATATTCATAATCACAACGCAGATACCGAACTCCAATCGATAATTGCTCTGCACCACTAATATCAGCAGTCTCATCAGCCAACACAAAAAAAATCGATGCATGCTTCACCTCCTCAATTATTTTGCCTTTCAGAACATCAGATCAAGTTTAATTTTGAATTTGATGCGATATGCACAAGGACTTTTTTGCTACCGGCTCTAAATGGTTTTTCAAAAGCTCATCCCCAGATTTAACTCGAAAATGTAGCAGATCTGTGAAAACACAACCCTCATACATTTTCTCGCGAAGTGGAAGATCATGCTGTCCGCAAAATAAAATTGTTGTTATAATTGGTCGCAGTTTCACACGGTTTTCTTCAACTTCCTCGTGATATATGAAATACGGCATGTATTTAAAGATTCGTGAACGCTTAGTAACCTTCTGTCTATGGTCTTTTCAAATTTTTTTGAAGAAGCCATGGCGTCATGACGTGCTCGTGTAATGTATAGTTGCACCCTCTTGCAAATAATCCTGCCGGCGCCCATGCTACACAATCTGAACAAATATGATTTCCTTTAATGAGCTTGCGCGAACCATTTCGAACCCGCCCGAACAATTCATGAATCATTCTCAAATGATTCTTCGTAGTATTTTATTGGAAATAAAACTAATAGAAAATATTGAGAAACTAATTAAATAAATAAACTAACTACCTAATTAATAAATTAACCAACCTATTACAATCTGGGATACCCGTGCTGCGCGGGCGCCAGGCGCGCGCCTGTTGGATAATCCGCCGCTGTTTATCAACGCTTTTGACTTTATGTTATCAGTAAATTTTGATTTTTATACAGAAGCTTAGAAACAAGAGAACCAACTGTATGAACAAGTTCGAAGTTCAATGCAGAAAAAAATTTCTCTGTCTGTTTGTTAAAATGCTTCCGTGTAGCTACATTTGCATGTCAAAAAAATTATCTAGAGGCAATTATAGGCATAAGTTTAAATTTCTTGCCTTGTTTTGTTAAAATTAATATTAATTAATAAGTCAAAACAATATTATTGTTAATTTAAACAGATTTTATTAACTTTCTGCTTTATATCTAGTTTAACATGAAATGATTAAAAATATGTATTGTTCTGTGTATCATCAATAACCTCAAATTTAAGCAAAACCAGAACTCTCTCAACTGTGTTTTAATATTTAACTATGCAACTGCAATTAAACATAGAGAAAAAGGTCTTTAATTTAGCTCTGAATGTTTTTTAAACTAGCTTAATGCATTATCATGAACATTTTAAAGTTTTTATATAGTCAACTTTCTTTTTTTTAAATTACTGTTCTATTTGACTTTCCCTGCCCTAAAAGGCAATTTCAACTTAAATTTTTATTACCAATTGAAATTACACTTGCTGTGCTTGTAACTGCAATATATTGATTTACAAATGGAATTATTAAATAACTTGTATTTGTATCATTGTTTCCCTTCTGTTCATAGAGAAATAAAATGCGAATGTGCGTTCATGTCAAAATGTATTGATTTAACAGCAAGAACTTTAAATCTGCCAATTTTCAAAATTAGTACAATCATTTACAAAGTTAAAAAACAGGGATCATCGACTCCCTATAGCTTTCCAACTTTTATACCGTAAACCTCAAAATAGTGTTTAAAAAAGAACAGGAGTGTGGGAAAGAAAAGCTGCCAGTCATTTAATTTGTGCATTGAAACCAATTCTGGATCGTCTGTTCCAGTTCAAATATTACACCTAACCTTTCACCTGACCTAGTTAATATAAACTGTAGGTTGGGTCTCAAGGTGTTGGAAATAACTTAACGTATATGCTACAATTTTTTTACCGTTTGATCGATTGAGCCTACAAATTTAAACAATGATTGGGTTTCCAGACAAATACAAATAAAACATTCCAGGGGTCACCTTTTTTAAAATTGTATTTCAAAAATCTTTCCATATCCAGTTTGTTACAATATAAACGTAGTGAACTACATTAAATAATTATGATTACAACACCATCTTGTTATACTCTGTTCAAAATTACTTAAAACCAGATATAAAAATGTTTACAACAAAATTGCAATAGCTGCTGTTGAAACTGTTTACATGCTATGCAAGTTTTTTATAGCTTTCAACTTTTTTTTATTCTTTATTCCAATTGAAACGATTTTCTGTGACCAACTTCAAAATCCCTAATTTATGTTTGACATATTTAAAACAAATACATCAAACCGAATTAAAGAATAAACTGCCTCAATAAATGCTGTTGAAAATGAATTATAAACAGAGCAAAAGAATTGAGAATATAAGAATTTCACTAACAGAATCTGTAAACATTAATTACTGCTAAAATCATTTTGACGAGACACAAATGGATTTTAATAATCTTCGAAAAAGAAATACTGCCCAGCTTTCTTTTGTTCAACGTCTTTAACAGATTCCTGTTTGTTAATTCGTGGCCTGAAATTATTGGGATCCCTTCTGAAGGTGATGCCAAGCAACTCCAAGAATCGGTTCATTCCGGCTAGCAAAGTCTGAGGAGTATGAGCCACCGTGTCGACAGACGGTTTTCCCTCAAATACAATAACTCTGTCGGCCAAATAGGTCGCCATGATGAAATCGTGCTCCACAACGAAGCCAGTTTTCTTTGCATGCAGAATAAATCTGGAACAAACCGGATAATAAAACCACGTAAAGAAAATCTCTTAAATTTACCTTTTAATAACTTTTGCGGCAACCAAACGTTGCTCAGAATCGAGGTATGCACTAGGTTCATCTATAAGATACACATCGGCAGGCTTACCGAGGCAAAGAGCCAATGCAACACGTTGCAATTCTCCTCCGGATAAATTCTGCACTTCTTGATCCATTATGTCGTCAATTTTTAATGGTTTCATGACGTCCGTTACAAACTAAAAATATATTTTTTAGACACACATAAGCTAAGTGGAATGCTCACGGTGAAGTCTCAAATACATTAATGAGGCTGTTGTAAGTTTTTTTTACAATTTTTTTAAGTTGGCGATTTTAAAGTTGTTTGTATTCGGTGACTAGGTTGTTGCAGTTGTTTGTATTTATGGTTATTGTAAATATTTCCTTAGTTTGATATTGTATTTGGTTGATTTTATGGCTAGCAATTAATTGTTGTGGTCCAAGGAACGGTTAAACCCATCTTGCCACTTCGAGCAGAATATGACTTGAATTTTTTTAATGCAAAATGATAAATTTACAGAAAAGAGACGACAACCTCAACCTCAACCAACACCAATAAAAGTTTACCTGTGGATGAATGTACGCGTCCCTAATCTTGTCATGAAGCAACTGTCTGACCAAACCTTGAGACTTCGGACTGATTTTCTGTGGCTTGTAACTAATATGCAACTGTGGAATTTCACCTAAACAGAATTCAGTTAAACTAAGTTAAGTAGACCACGGGCGGGCTAAAAATTACCAGATCCAACATCAGCCTCCAAATTGCCGGCCAACATTCTGATGAAAGTGGTCTTTCCGGTTCCATTTTCCCCCAACAAAACTAGGATTTCCGAATCGGAGAACTGGCCTTGTCGAACTGCCAGTTTGAAGCTTCCCATTGTTTTTGTCATAGCTGGGTATTCATAGTGACTCATACGCTTGACCTCTTCTTCAGTGGCCGAGTCGGACACCTTGAAAACTAAGGATTCATCTCGGAAACGCAAATTTTCTGTTGGGACAAAACCATCCAAGAATATGTTGATTCCTGTAAATATGCCATTGCATTACAAATTGCAACGGTTTGGAATACTGCAACTACCTTCTCGAACAGAAAAAGGCATGGTAACTACACCGTATGCACCGGGGACTCCGTAAAGACAGCAGATAAAATCTGATAAATAATCTAAGACACTTAAATCGTGTTCCACGACAATAATGAACCTAAAAAAAACAATGCATTATGTTTTCCTAAATATTTCCTGGATATGTCACAGCTATTAAGAAAGAAACAATATTCAAATAGAAAAGTTAGCATACATCAGAAAAAACGTGGACATTTAGACAATAATTCAAATACCTATCAGGGTGTAAGAGTGAGCGAATGGTTTGGGCAGCATTGAGACGTTGCCTGACATCCAGATACGAAGACGGCTCATCAAACATGAAAATATCTCCATTCTGAATGCACACCATAGCGCAAGCAAAACGCTGCAACTCCCCACCAGATAAGGCTACAATCTCTCGATCTTTAATATGGCTCAGATCTAAAACAGGTGCGATATAATCACGTTATTCAATTACCACCCATTTAAATTTTTACCCAGCATTCTGCAAATATCATCTTGATTATCTAACTCGGTTTTTTTATCCAAAAGCTGCCCGACGGTTCCTTTCACAGCTTTCGGAATTTGATCTACGTATTGAGGTTTTATGAGGGCTTTCAGGTCATCTTCTAGGATTTTCGTAAAATAATTTTGAAGCTCAGAACCTCGAAAGTGACTAAGGATTTCGGTCCAATCTGGTGGATCCTGCAATAATAGTAAAGCTTGTCAATGTGGTTAACTCAGTAAAATTGTCTTATTTACAGAAAATCTTCCAAGATTCGGCTTCTGTTTGCCAGCCAAAATTTTCAAAGCTGTGGATTTTCCAATACCGTTGGTTCCCACTAACCCCAAAACTTCACCGGGTCGTGGAATTGGCAGACGATGAAGCTTAAAGGAATTCTTTCCATAACGATGAGTGGTATCTCTCTCCAGATTACTGGGTAGATTAATAATTGTGATAGCTTCAAATGGGCATTTCTAAAAAAAGGATTTGTTAGTTTGAATAACAGAATGCTTGAAGTAAGCGTTACCTTGACACAAATACCACATCCAATACATAATTCTTCAGAAATTGAGGCAATTTTATTATTAGGTGTCACTTCGATGCACAACTTTCCCATACGGACAACAGGGCAAGATTTCTTGCACTCCTGCCTACATCTTTTAGGTTTACACTTGTCTGCGTTAACGATAGCAATACGCGTAAGTTTATCCGTCTCTTCAGTTGCTCTTCTTCGAGACATTTTCACTAAAATTTTCCAAATAGGTGACGTTAATTATTGGTATAACCTCTACAGACATATTGAACAAAATTGTCGGCTTTTACGCCCACATATTTTGTTAGCAAATATTCCACTTAAAAACAAACTTTAATATGTACAAACAAACGAGACATTTTAAATACCTTTTTGTAAAAATTCACTTAAAATTAATAAACGTCTGTCGGTTCGTTCCAACTATCCATGAGGTTCGTTCAGATTCACACCATTAATTTAGTCACTTTCTAGTTGGGGTTTTTCTTGTTATAAAACCCCTAGCTTAGTAACTTTCGCAGGGCAAGTTTTATAACCTGATTCGTGACAGTTGCCGAAACAAATTATAACCTTTTTTGGCAATTTCTTTCATCGTTTCGTAGCTGCTCAAATATAACAGTAAAATGGCTAAAGTAGACATGGAATTAAAAAAGGTACTCGTATAAATTATTTATAACTTTCGTTCTAACGATTTAAATTCAGGCTTTTGCCGAGCTGCAGCAAAAGGCAATTGACACTGCCCAACAACTTAAATTAGCAGATATTCAAATTGACAGCCTAAAGCGCACCAAACAGCATGCCTCCTTAACCGAGCGGTATGTTTAAGTCCCGTTTTTAAAACCTTTTTGATATAAACCCGTATTTTCAGTGAGATTTTGAACTTGGATTCCAATACGAACACTTATGATTCAGTTGGGCGCATGTTTATATTATCACCCCTGCCGGAAATAAAGGAGAATCTAAAAAAGAAGCAAACGACGGCTGAAGATAAAATTAAAACGCTGGAAAACAATAAAACATATCTCGAGCGAAGCTTGAAAGATGCTGAAAATAACCTGCGCGAGATGGTACAACAAAGAAAGGATGCTCTCGATTAGTCATTTTTGCAATTTCTCATTTTTGTTTGCACTGTTTGAGCGATAATAAACAAGTATTTAATTCGTGTATTTATATTTCTAGTATAAATAAAATGAAAATTGTAACATATTATGTATCTAATGCTGTTTCAAACAATAATGGGGTACTTGTGGGATTTTCTTCTACGAACAAGGGTTTATGCAGTAACTTAAAAATGCCTGTTCCAATTGGTGCTGGCATGCCCATAATTATATTTTCTGAAACTCCAGTGATTTTGTCTGTTTGTCCGTAGTACGCGGCATCAAATAAATGGTCAGCGGTTTTTTCAAACTACAATTTAAAATTTATTAATTGTTTCTTCAACGGTTTTTAATTTATTTATTATCTAATAAATTAAATAAAAACTGTTGATATTATAATTTTTATTATATTTACCGAGGCCAAATTGAAAACCGACTGTTTCATTTTTGCTAATCCATCACGAGTAATACCCAAAACTTCTCCCGTATGAGTCATCTGAGCTGCTAATAACATCATGTGACGATAATCCACACTCATACCGTGATTTTCCATTACCATTTTAATTTCTTGCATAATTGTTTGCCTAAAAATAGAAAATCAATTTAAAAACATAGAGCGTATTTTAAAATTTCACCTGGCTGCTTCAATTCCGAGCGTGTGGTAAACTTCAATAATATTATTAGAGACTGTTTTATGACCATCAACTCCATAAGTCGCCATTACTTCACGAAGATTGTCTCCTTCTACACATAAGTTGTAAAACGATTCACCTGCTTTGTCTTCTCGAGCAATAACGGCCCTATTTACTGTAGGTAGACCCTAATAAATAATTATTAATACATGTCAGGTAAAATAATTATGCAATTAATGTATATTACCTTAATGACAACATGTGGAATCAGTTCCTTAAGGTCGTGCAAAGCAAAATTTAGCCGCTGAGAGTGTTTGGAACGGTTAGCATGAATTGTTAGCACTGTATCGCTATGGACATTCACATCTGTTGGTTTTAGCTTCAGTTTGGATGTGCATAAGCTAAAATTCCCTTTTTATTAAAGTAATATTTTCCAACTTTTACTCATACCTATATCGGATTGTTTCGGCGTTTACTTCGAGTTGTAACAATTTTATACGCTCATAATCCAACCGTACAAGTAAAAAACAGTCGCTTTTTGTATAAACATCATCGATGTAAGAAGTGATCTTCATATAAAAACAAATATGTAGTAATTGTTTTTTGCCTTACTTAATTGAAATTCAAATTCATTAATAAGTAAATATAATGTTATTAATAATTATGCGTCATGTGGTTGTGAAGTGGTGCTGTTGCGAAGTGGTAGAAATATATTATAATTAACGCTAAACAAAAAATTAGAAGAACAAAAAACATACATACGCAATTACTAATAAACTCAATGAAAACCGCTGACAACATAAACAGGAACAATATTGTTAAGAATTTCAACCGGTTTTATTAACTTTTTGTTGGGTATTAATACTACAAAAGGCTATTACAACCGGTTGCAATTATTATTAATATTGTATTTCTAGTTATATATAAATTTCAAGAAAGTAATGCAAAAAACATACAAATAGATTAGCAACCCACGAGTGTATTACAGAAATTAAACAAAAATTCAAAATGGACAATTAATAAACGTAGGTAGTAAGAGAACGCAAGTAAACTAATAAAAAAAACACACACAAAGCAAGTATATGAAAAATAAGAGAACAAGAGAATTATTGAAAGAGAACAAAAAAAGTATTACAAGGATTACAAACCAAAACTGAAACTTTTTCAGCTCGAAAAGGCAATGATAAAACTTCTAAATGGAAACCTGGACGCAAAATGTATGGAATGAGACATATAAGCAATCAGGAAAAACGCTCCTAAAAATAAAGATAGTCCAATAATAGTAGGTGTTGTGAATATAAGACTGAAATATCTCATCGTCATTTGGGAACTACACCCAGCATTATCAGATAAGGGCCGACCTGTAACTTCTCTGCCTTTACAAGCATTTACTGTAGAAGTTTGAACAATATTTGTTCTGCCTGCTTGAAGATGGGGTGGGGGGGGGGGGAAGAAAATTTTTAAGGACAGTTCCCGAAAATAGGACAGTTTTAGTTTTGTGTTCTAGTCGGATAATTAGGTGTGTAGTGAA
>JABXWE010030996.1:0-18636 GCA_014611495.1 Limonius californicus
TGAAATATACATGTGCGAACATTAAGATATCTAACCAACAGAATACATGTATGTAGGTTTAAAAAAAAATAAACTTTTGAAACTCTTCCGTGTTGTGAGTAGAAATCATTATTTTGTTAGTATTTTCAATTTTACTTAAAGAGGTTGTGTAGACCTTTTATCATAGTTCTATTAATTGATGTGCCCTTGTATCAAATGAACCACAAATGTATATGCCCGACTATTTATTTACTATTAAAATACGAATGTATATACATTTGGTAGACAAAGCAAATTTGTTGTCCAGCTTTCAAATTAATTTAATTTAGCGCCTTACCGCAAATATAATCGATTGTATACCATTCAGTGACCTACACGATACTAAAAATAAGTAGATATATTTCTTTGATCTTATAATGCGCAGTGGCCTCGGAATTAATTTGGAACTGGGGAGCATCAAGTTTTTTTCATCCAAAAGTTAAACTCGGTAACATAGTAATAGGGATTTCTTCTTTCGCCGCTTACTTTTACATGTAATTATCATTGTTTTGAAGAAAACATTTATTCCATTTTACTGTTCATACATTTGCGGTTTTAACGGGTCTACGCTTTAACTTTTATATGAGACCTATGTGAAGTGAGTAGCTAAAGATAGTAACCGTTTTGCCGAAAATTTCGAAACACCGTAAAAGCACTAAAAACTTAGATTGCGGTAAAAGGAATGCTCTCGCGGGTATAACTGCGTCCTGTGACCTGTGGTATATCCCTTCTCAAGATATTAACTGTAATAATATTATACGTAATTAAAAATAAATCCTAGTCGTCTACGCGTAAATGAACTATCATAAGTCACTTTCAAATTTACTTGCAAAACCTTCCGTGGGGTTGTAATTTCACCCCTTCGGTTGGTATCCAACTAGTTCAACATGATTGTTATGAATTTTTCAACTATATTTGAGAACTCATTATATTTCCCAAAACATTTATTTTTGAATGGCTAAAGTAAGTAATTAAATATTGCAAGAACTGGGATTGTACTCTTTCAAACTCCTAACACTTACGATTTTTTCTACTTATCAGAAAAACCCGAAAAGTAAACCGCAAGCGCAATCGTCTATATAGTTCAAAATTAGTTCGAAAACATGTTTAATAAAGTGGATAATGAAATAAATACCTACAAATTTTAATAAAGCTGTTTAGCAAAATAATCAATTCTAGATCGCAAAAAAGGTACGCAATTAATAAAATAAAATCTGCTCTTTAGGGCTACGAAGTAGAATTTTGAATTTGTAAAAATATTGAGGATCATTTCTAAAACAGTAAGAATTTAGACAGCATTGCTGAATTTTCTAGAAACTTATGTGAGAGACTAGAGAGTGGATTAAGAATATATCCATTAGTGAGCAATGTACGATAGTATTCGTAATTTTTTGAAAATTTTCTTTTCTTTTTCTTACAGACGTTTTAAAGTATTTAAAAACATTAAAAATATCTACAGCTAATATAACGAAAAGCGGGCCTAAGTAGAATGACTTACTAAAAATCTCTTAATTTAATACGTTCGCTTCTTAACATAGCTGTCTAGGGGTGTCGATAAATATCACCAACCCTTCTCCTAAAAAGAGGTTTATACGCTTGAACAGTAAAAAAAAAACTCACAGAGAAGTCCTACGTCCTTGGAACGCCTTCCAACGCCGCGCCGTGGGGCCTACCTTACTTATCTGCGCTGTCCTCTTCTTCACTTCCATGTAGGCACGATTACAATTCTATAGAAACATAAAAATTAAATATAATTGAACATTATCCACAAGAATGAAATCGTAGGAATCCTAAACGAAATAACAATGGAGGGACTAAGCAGTTACAAACTTCATTCAAACGGATTTCTTACAAATATTGTTCATACATCTCAAAGTGTGGTGCAGTACCTAAAATCTAATTTGTAGCCCCAATCACAAAAGTTATAGTGTCGTCTCTTTCACGTACGTATCACCAGCAATGTCGGTGTAGTGGATTAAAATATATTCTGTGGTAATACCATCCTTACTTATTCCCAGCTACGTCATGACGCTAGAGCCTCATGCCTTGTATGTACTACTATGAATATTGGTGAATTGAATTATTTTGGAAAATATGGGTACAATTTTGAAATACTCTGTTTGTTATGAATACGTCTATAAACCTATAAACAATTGATAAAAATAATTTATGTTTTACCTGCAAGTAGACTGGATTTGGTCCTCCCTAACGGTCTTGACGAATGCAGACATCGCATAAAATCACGCACTATCACACATCTTGCACTATCAAACACTTTACTGAAACTGATATAATTTCCTTCACCTTATAAGTATGGGGTGTACATAACCAATCGGTAACATAATGTTGCTAAACGATATTACTCAAGAACTGCAAGAAATGATATAACCTGTAGCTGCGTGACAGTTTTGATTTAAATATATCTGTACTTTTTTATCAAAACATTTGAACTATAAAACATAACTTCGTTTATAAAATTATTATTGGCTTTACATATGGAGTTAACGATGTAGCATGCATTTCAGCCTTCAATTTACTGTAGGGTGTTTTAATGTACAAGGATTTGTAATTATTATAAAATTAGATTCCAATTGATTTTAAACAATTATGAAGCACTTGCTACTATCAGACTACGTTTTAAAAGTTACTACATATATATAATGTTATGTAAGTGGTTGTTTTTGTGCTTTCAATTCAACTTTAGAAGAAAAAAGATAAGATTTGAAACAAAACTGTTACGCTGCTACAAGTTAAACCATTTCTTGCGGTTCTCGTTTTGCATTTACATAATTTTTAGAGCTCAATAGCAAATTGGCATAGATTTACCTTCACCTGTAATTCTTGATTATTATAGAAGGGGTTGAAATTACAACTCCAAGGAAGACTTTGCAAGTAAATGTGAAAGTGACGTATGTAAGTAAGTAAGTAATTTATTTGCAAATAATGCCAGTGGCGTACAAATTTATATCACATTTCGTAAAAGACCCAAACATTACAAATTCCAAGAATCAAAATATACACAAATACAGGTACAGCATAAGACCATAGGTGACTATAATATTAATAACTATACTAGGTACTTTAGGTATTTAGAAATTCGTCAAGCGTATAGAAAACGTTTTCGGTTAAATACAACTTTAGCTCAGTTTTGAAGGGTTTTAAGTTATCTCTTATTTTAATGGATTCAAGAAGCTTATTGAAAAATGTAACGGATTTGAACATGTAGGATTTAAAATAAACTGAGCTTTTGGCATTATCAACCCGTAACATGTTATTTCTTGTATTATAATTGTGAATATCGGAATTTTGCAGGAAATTATCTTTGTTATTAAATACGAATAGTGAAGTTTCGTAGATAAATAGATTAAAAATTGTCATAATACTCTGTGCTTTGAAAATAGGCCTACAACTGTCTCGACTATTCATTCCAAAGATGATTCTTAAAGCTTTCTTTTGTAATTTTAGAATATTTGATAGATAAATTGAGTTTCCCCAATAAACTAACCCATATCTAAGTATAGATTCCAAATAAGCAAAGTATATGGTACGAAGAGTTGATGTATCACAAATAGGTTTAAGCCTGCGTAGGCAATAGATGGCTTTATTAATTTTTACGATAACTTCATCGGTGTGTTCTTTCCATTGAAAATGCCGATCAACAACTATTCCTACAAATTTCGTCGAATGTAGGCTATTTAAGTTAATGTTATTTATGCGCATTATGTTCGAGAAGTCATCGGTATCTCTGTCACTTAGATATGGCATCAAACAAGTTTTATCAATATTCACTAGCAGATGGCTTGCATTGAACCAGTTTTGAATATCATAGAGTACTAGTTTTAAATTATCCAGTAGCTCTGTAATGTTCCTACCATGAACATTTACGCTAGTGTCATCCGCGTACATTGTTACAGCAGCTGCGTTTTTAATGCTGGTTGGGAGATCATTTACATACACAAGAAACAGTAGCGGCCCTAGAACTGAGCCTTGCGGTACTCCATAGTGAACGTTAGCAGGGGATGAGTAATATTTTTTCATTTCGTTATTGCAATTCAAATGACTAATTTCAACAATCTGCTGTCTTCCGGTTAAATATGATTTTAAAAGTGACAAGGCAACTCCACGAACACCGTAATATTCTAATTTTTGTAACAGAATGTCATGATCTACGACGTCAAACGCTTTAGATAGGTCGCAGTTTAAACTAATTACTAGTTCGTTCTTGTTAAGGCCACGCAGTACATCACTTAATATATCATGCAGAGCAGTGGATGTTGATTTCCCCCGCACGAATCCATGTTGGTTGTGAGAAAGATAATGATTTGTTTCAAAAAAATCTGTCGATTTTTAATAACAATTTCAAAAATTTTTGATAGAACCGGTAATAAAGATATTGGCCTATAGTTCTGGACTAAGTTCTTATCATTTTTTTTTAGGATAGGGATAATTTTAGAAGATTTAAATTGTTGAGGAAAATGTCCAGAGTTAAAACAGCAATTTACGAGGTAGGACAATATTTTGGAGATAATCTCCGAGGACAATTTGATAGTTTGTCTCGGAATACTATCAGAGCCAACAGCACTTGTATTTTTTAGAAGGTGTATTATATTATGTATTTCCTGGGGGGTGGTTGGTGTAAGATATAGAGAGTTAGCATTATTTAATTTCATTAGTCGTAATTTATCAGTAGCTGTATTGTTATTATTATTCGGAATATTTGCAATACAAGTGGAAGCTAACTTTGCGAAATAATCGTTAAATGCATTTGAAACTATCAAGGGATCTTCAGTAACAGTTCCGTCTATATTTAGGTTTATGTTATTATGAAAAGGCGTTGATTTATTAATTTCTGTATTAATTAGTCTCCATGTTGTTTTGGCAACATTATTAGATCGCAAGATTATAGATTGTACATACATTTTCTTTGCTGTTTTGCAGATCTTCTTAAAGAGTAGGCTATACTTTATGTAATACGATCGTAATGTAGGATTGGGGAAAATTTTCAAAATGATATGCAGCTCTCTTTTCGTTTTCGACGAAATTCTTATACCGCGAGTTATCCAGTTTTTAGACCTTTTTACTGATGAACGCGTTAACGGATACGCTTTATCAAACGCATCTAGGAAGATGTCATAAAAATTCTGCATTTTTTTATCGATGGAAATATTATCATCATATACAGTTTCCCATTTTTTATTATGTAATAGATTTAAAAATTTGGTATTGTTTACCGAGTTGTAATTCCTAGTCCATTTCGAAACTTTATTACTATCGTGTTTAGTGACCGGTATGCTTAAAAGTTGGGCATTATGATCTGAGAAATCGACAGTAGTGTTAAGGGTTCTCATACCATCTACCGGATAAATATTTGATAGAAAGTTGTCAATGCAAGACTCAGAGACCGAGGTGACTCTCGTTGGTGTCCAAATTTGGGGAATAACATTAAATGATTGTAATAATGATATGAATTTTTTTTCCCTTGTTGAATTGTCTAGGATATCAATATTAAAATCACCGCAAATAACAATGTTTCGACAAAGTTTATGATATTCTAAAATATGTTCCAATTTTTCAAAGAAGATTTTTATATCGCCATCCGGAATTCGATAAATACAGATAATTATTAGATTATAGTCATCCATGTGTACAGCACAACATTCAAATGATAATTCAGCACATAATTGTAAATGACTATCGATAGGTGTGAATTTAAGGTGCTCTTTAACAAAGATAAGTGCACCGCCGCGCAGATGAGCAGTTTTGCAGAAGCAAGTAGCTAATTTATACCCTGATAAGGATACACTATTATATTGCAATTGCTTGAGCCAGTGCTCTGTAATACAAATAACGTTTACATTTTTAAAATTTTCTAAAAACACTTCAATATTTAAAATTTTGTTTGACAGCCCCAGTATATTAATATGCATTATCGAAAATAGTTTTGTACTGACCCTAAAAAAGCAGAGAAGTCCGTAAGGTTTAATTATTTTATCAGTGTATAAAGTTGTTTTCTCCGTTGAAGAATTTAAAACATTATCACAGTTTGGGGAGTTCTGGTGTCCATGATAGAGTTCTTGCTCTATGATATCCGAAAGGTCGGGGTATAAGTGTTTGGTTGATTTCTTGTCTTTGTTCACTTGTGTTCCTTTTTCACAACGGTTCGCAGATGGAGGTATTTTAATGTGTATTAAATTGTCACGAATTACATAACGGGAATCTGTTTCAAAGTCAGGCACAAAGTTATACTGTGTATACTCAAAATCCGTCAGAGAACTTATGATGGCTGAGCACATTACAGATTTCCCACGTTTGTTAAGATGAATACCTTGTTTATTGACATGAACATCACACAAGTATTTATTAATATCAATGAAATTAGCTTTAGTTGCTGATTTATTAATTTGATCAACAAGCTTGCAATTATAGCTATAGATTAGTTTATTTAAAATTGGGCGATTGTAAACATATGGCACACTTACAATTGTAATGTTGGTTTGTGCTCCTAGATCAACGCAGTTGTTTAGAATTTTTTTATCAACAGTTCTACCTTTAAGGACATCATTGATTCCTCCAATAACAACCACAAAATCGGTTTTATTGAAGTGTGTAGTTAATTTCTTGATATCTCGAACAATGTCTTCGAACACAGCGTTGGGCTTAAAAACAGATTGCACCTGGAATCGATCAGAGTTCACTTTTGAGTTTAAAATGTTAGCACAATGTCTTCCGTGACTATCCGCGAGTATCAACAATTTAGATTTATCCGGGGTGTTATTAGGATCATGGATATTATTTCTGTTAGTTTTATTGACGGCGTTTTTTATGATAGCTTATGCATTTACATAATTTTTGATCATAACATGACAATACCTAAATCTGACTCTCTTTGATACAAATAATACCTATGAAAATAAGTAGTAGAAATTGTTGACTACTAACCGGTTAGTCTATTTTTAAATTGTAACATCAAATTAAAACTCAACAAGAAAGTGTTTCAGCGATCGTATATGTTCGACAAATACTATGCATATTACCAATATAATTCTGAATCAAATCGTAACGGAAATTACGCATGTCGCAATTACATACTAGCCATTCATGCAACATGCACCCTAAACTTAACTAAGCGAAATACGGTCGTCGCCTCAACCGGGGTTCGACCACGTGGACGATCGGACAGCATTTCACTGTGACCTCGATTGACAGCCCGTATCGCACTGCCCCGCCGAGTTCCCTAGAATAAACTACTTAAAGCGTCCTTTAAGGAAGAGGAAATTTCCATATAAGCAATTGTATTAATCAATATTTCTGTCAGACAATATTGTGGCGTACTGTCTCTACAAGTTGTCAATATACTTATGCAATTTAAATTTCACTTAACTAAATTATCTGTTTTTGAGCAACGTAGCTTTGAACTTGACCTTTAATACATTTCTTAAAAACCTGAAAGACTCGCATCCTAAATAGGTACATAAAGCATTTGGGTCTTTTTGCCATTTAGTAGAACACCAAGTACCTATGTATATATTCCTACAATTGTGTAGGTACTATTGTTATATTTCATTGGCTATTCGCAAGTGATTCTCAAAATGGGCAACATTAGCTTAACGTTTACCTAAATTTTGTCTAACATGCGAAAATGACAGAACTATTTCTAATTTAGTCCAGTTTCTCTAATTTTCCTTGATACTTCTGCTCTACAGTACTATTTGATTGTTTATAAACAATGGACTTTATGTGGTTCATAAGGTTTTAAGAAGCTTAGAGTTAGGAAGCGCTTGTGTTTATCTAATACGCTATTATAAGCGCAAAGTTTATTTTTCAATACATATATTCCTACTACCACAGTTGGTCTCCAAGCATAATTAATTTCTTACATTTTTCGAAAGAAAAACGCGCTATGAAGATCGCCTAGAAAGTGTGTCTTGTTTCTTTATAAATAGGCCCTGACCTGAGGTTTATGTAGTTTTAAAAGAAACAAGTTTGTTAACAAAACCACGAATGGTGTAATATCCAATGAAGAGAATATTCAAGAAAATCTGATTATAATATTTTACATTAATATTTTACGACTTTTGAATGGAATTCTTCGCACCTGTTTGTTTTTGCTGAATATGGGTTTGAAATATTGTAACTTAGATTACCCAATAAGCGAATGAATTTAAATGAATTTATTATGAGGTACACATGTAAGAACGATTGTTTCATATAATTAATTATTGCGCTAAATAGAGATTCATTTAAAGTAGGGTAATCATAAAATACTCCTATAAATTATCACTTAATAGTCGAGGCTGAGAAATTATTTATTTCTTGACTATTTTATTATTCCAAAAATGCAATCTTGAATGCATTACACGCAACAACGACCAGGCTATGCTTTCTATGTTTACTCAAAATATTTACCACAGGTGTTACGTCACTATGTAAACAATGAAAGAAGACATTTTAGGTTAAATAAATTTCAAGTTAGTTGTTAGAATTTATCAGTGTGTTTATACGCAATTATTATCGTCAATTATTATAATATTTAAATCTTCACAACAACAAATTAATTACATTTAATTTTACTTTAATTTCACTATTTAGCATTAGTTTTGCAAAGAAAAACATATTCTTGAACATTGTGAGAATTTTTTGGCTGCATAGTTTATGAGCCGAGGTAATTGCATTATGTAAAAGATTATCAGGGCCGTCTCAAGTTTTATTCCCTGAGGAAAAATTTACTCGATTTTACACTTTACAATTATGGGAAATTCCTAATAGTGTTGAATAAAATAGTGACGATAAAGTAGATAATAAGGGTGATTAATTATCAATTTAAAAAATAGCATAATATGTATATTACTATATTTTACCAAATGTTTTCAATTCTAAACTACGAGGCTTTTTGGGAAATTAAAGGCCAACAGGCAGTAAAACAAACATGGGAAGATAAAAAAAATATTATGTTTAAATCTTAGATATACCTATAACCTATTTCTCTACATAGTCACCATGCCAATTAAACACTTTTCATATTGTTGTACAAAGTTTTGTACACCTTCATCATAAAAGGTTGCCACCTGTGACGAAAACCCGTTTTGTACTGTTGTTTTGATGTTGTCGTCGGCGTGAAAATTTTTTAAGCTCGGTGCTAAGTCGGAACTGTATGGGGGATTGCTAAAAATTTCGCAATTGAATTGTTCAATGAGTTACACAGTGCGAGCCGCCGCGTGCATTCGGGGGTTACCGTACAAAAGTAGGACTCCAGTGGTCAGTAATCCTCCATTCTAAAGGTCTCACCACACACTGCATTGATTGCAGTACCACGTTCTAGGAAATTAACCAACAATAGCCTTTCTTGTCCCAAATAATAGCACCACCGCCTGCATAAAGTTTGTGATACACTACCCTATTCCTAACAATTTCACACAGTACCGTACGCGAAATTTGTAGAAAAGGTGCAGCCATTGCCTAACTCGTGAAACACCGATCTCATCGAATTTTCTTACTCACTTTTTTCACAAGATCGTCGTTGACAGTAGACTGTCTCTCATTTCGATCCTCATCGTGCACGTTTGTTTGGCCATTGCTGAAACGCCTATATCAGTGTGTCTAATCTTTCCTTCACTCATGATGCCTGGAACATAAACCTTGCATATATGACTGTAAATTTCAGTAGTGTTTTCTTTTTTTTTGCCTGGAGAAAACAAATTACGAAGAGTATCCTCAAACTTCTACAAGACAAATTGGTTTAAACACCAATATCGGATATTCATTTGTAGTAAAATTGTTTGAAAAAGGAAAATACCAGCCTAATAAAGTAAGCTTGACACACAAGTTAAATGAAAATGATCCAGACCGTCGATTACAGTTTTGTGAAGAATTAATGTTACGCTGTGGTAATAATTCCAACTTTTTAAATAATAATATTTATTCTGATGTAGTCACTTTTTTTCTGAATGGTTTAGTTAATCGTCACAATTGGTCACAAGAAAATCCGCACTGGTGTCAAGAATCAGACAGTCAATATCGTGGAAACGCAAATGTATGGGTGGAATTGATAAGATGTCGTCTTCTAGGATCTTACTTTTTTTAAGACAATTTGAAAATGGTTGAATATTTAGATTTTCTGCGTTTTGAGTTCGTTTCAGCAATTTTTTCGCCAAACAATGAAGATCCTGATGTGCCCCACCAAGCATTTGGTTTCAACAAGATGGAGTTGCTCTCAATTTTAGTGTACAAGTCCGATAGTTTCTTGACTAATGGTCTCCGATAGATGGTTAGGGCGGTCAGGACATGATCATGTGAAATTGCGAGTTTACATTAGTAGGTCAAACAGTTTAGACGATTTAAAACTTGGATTCGTTTAGAAATGGAAAGTAACAGTCTACAAATCATTGATCGTGTGTTACAAAGTGTTTACACACGTGCTGCTTAATGCCAACTGGTTAATGGTGGACAATTTGTCCAATTTCGTTCCGTATTGTTTTTCATGATGTTCTTATTTTTATTACAATGAAATTGTGTATATTTTTAACTTTAGGAGTATTGCCATGAAAAAAATTGTTATATGGTTTACTAATTTTTTTATTTCACCATTTAACTAATGGAGCTGCCATTAAAAACATAATGATGCTGTCTCGGCGCAGAAACAAAAGCCGTTAGAAAATAATTTTTGAATTTTGTACGGAACTTCATCACCACGCTGTATATTTAAAATTATGAAATAATTAATAATAATAGATGCTATTTCACATGGTTGGATTGTTTCTGAGTTTCTATATTTTTATGTATTATAATTATATATTAATGTAGTAGGAGTTCTCTTTCATACACTTTATTATTTCATAATAATTACATAATGAAACCAAAACGTTAAATAGATTATAAATAACACTACAAAAAAAAAGAACATCTATGAAGTATATTTTGAATATAAATGGGGACGATTTACTGAAATATGCGAAATTATCACTCTAGAAGCTGATGAATTAATGAAATCATAAATATTTGTGGGCTTTCTAAACACGCACGTACGGTGGGTACATTTTATGCATTTATTTATTTTTTATGAATATGAAAATAAATGTAAAAATCCTTGAGATATTGTTTTAATATAGGTCTATTGTCCCACTACTAGAACGCCATTTATATTTTGTATAAGGTCACAAAAATCTTGAACCGACCCTGATAATTATTCTGGTGACCCTTAAAAGCCACAACGCTTTCGTCTGCTATTACTAGAAATCTGCCTAAAGGAAATAAACCCAGTTCGCCTTCGTGCAATGCATTATTATTATTATGAAATTGTAGTCTGATCTTGGCATTCAGCGTTACATCACAAAATTGTTTAAAATTCACCAATCGGGAATTTGAGTAATCGTTAGTGCAATGAAACATTCAACATCCATAGCAAGAGTACGTATAATACAGTCAAGGTTGCAATAATAACCACCACAATGTTTACAAAAGACCAGTCAGTTGTTTATAATCTCTGCGGATTACATTTGTGCACCTCAAAATGAAGAGTTCCCTACAGTTAATTTTGTGCCTCACTTTCTTGTTTGTTTGTGTTTGTGATTCGCAACTGGTGGGTGTATTTGATACTCTACGCAACTTATTTTCCGGCAATAATATTAACAACAACAACGAAGAAATTGTTCAAGATACTTATGATTTTATAATAGTGGGTGCCGGTTCAGCCGGATCGGTGGTGGCAAACAGGTTGAGTGAAAATAAAAACTGGTCCGTTTTACTTCTGGAAGCTGGAAAAGAGGAAAATTTTATTACCGATGTCCCTTTAATGGCTGCTTTCCAATCAGCAACAGGTTACAGCTGGGGGTATCAAAGTGAAAAATCAAACACATCTTGCCTCAGTTTGAAAAGACATCGTTGCCATGTACCGCGAGGAAAAGCTCTCGGAGGAACATCCGTTATAAATCTTCTTATTTACACTAGAGGAAATAAATTAGACTTTGAACAGTGGAAAAACTATGGTAATATAGGTTGGGGTTACGAGGATGTGCTGCCCTATTTTATCAAATCTGAAAATTGTTCCCTCGAAGTAAATGCAGACGACGTGTATCACGGCCGGAATGGTTACTTAAATGTCCAATATCCACCGTATCACACACCATTGCAAAATACATTCGTTAAAGCTGGTGCTGGTTTTGGTTACCGAAAGACAGACCCCAACGGACGATTTCATATAGGATTTTCCAAAGTTCAAGCTACAATGGACGGAGGAAGACGTAAAAGTGCCGCAAAAGCCTTTTTAAGACCTGTTAGAAAACGCCAAAATTTACATATTCTTACTGAAGCCAGAGTAACTAACATTTTAATCGACCCACAAAGAAATCATGCTTACGGGGTAAATTTCATAAAAAATCGAATTAAACGGCAAGTACGAGCCACAAAAGAGGTTTTAATAGCTGCTGGAGCTATAAATAGCCCGCAATTACTTATGCTATCAGGAATTGGACCTCGAGAGGAATTAGAACGTGTCAACATCCCCGTGGTGCAGAATTTGAGAGTAGGTTATAATTTGCAAGACCACGTATCTTTCGTTCAGAGTTTTTTAGTCAACGATTCCATAACCGTGTCAGATTTAACTGTGCAGAATCCTGTAGACGTTACGAATTATATTTTTAATGGTAAAGGGCCCATGACACTTCCAGGGGGAGCCGAAGCGTTAGCATTTGTTAAAACCAAACGCAGTACAAATAGAAATGATGATTATCCGGACATAGAACTTGTTCTTGGAGCTGGAGGATTCAACAACGACTTTTATGGAAGTCTTAGATATTTATTTGGTGTTTCTAATAGCTTATTTTACGAAACATATGGCCCTGTTCTATTTACGCCCGCATTTAGCATTACGACAGTTTTAATGAAGCCACGAAGCAAGGGAAGAGTCACCATTAAGAATGCTAATCCACTGCAATCGCCTGCTATACACCTTAATTACTTTGAAGATGAATCTGACATTCAAGTCATGGTCGAAGGCCTTAAAATGGTTAGCATGATTACTTATTTAGTTGTCAAGCAGCAATTTGACTTTGATCTTGAACTCATTAAATGTAAAGTGGTAATTTTAGTAAAAAAGACGTCCACGATAATTATTAATAGCACTGTCTGTCTAATTTGCGCTTTTAAACTCACACTAAGTTTTTTAAACAATTAAAGGCCGCGTATTCGGAGGTGCTATTGTTTGCGTAATGCGTTCCATTTAAAAGATTCTCAAACATTCATTCACGAGAACAAACATTTTGGCGTACTATTATTAATTAATTATTAACGAATTTGGACAACTGGAGAACTGTAGGCAATTAACATTTGAATTTTATCTGTAATATTCACCTATAAATTCCGTTCACTTTTATTTTAGGCGAAGCGGATTGGCGAATCGTCAAGTTTTCACAAGTATAACTCAAAGCTGTATGGTATTTCGCTGCCAGGATGTAAACACTTATCAACCTCATCAGATCAACATTCGGCTTGTTTAATACGACATTTAGCTACGACCCTTGGCCATCAAGTAGGTACTTGTAAAATGGGACCATTAAGTGACCCGCATGCTGTTGTTGATTCCCAGCTACGAGTGCATGGAGTTACGGGTCTTCGTGTTGTTGATGGTTCTATTATGCCTAATATAGTGGCAGGACATACAAATTCTGTGATAATGATGATTGGTGAAAAGGCATCTGATATGATTAAAAGTGCTTGGAGGTATAAATGATAGTGCACTGTAGAAATTTTATGTTGAATATTAATATAGTTCTACTATTTTTTAATAAAACTGTTTTTTATATCTCCACACAGTTGGTCCTGTTTTTTGCAGGGGTTAGGATGGATTTCCGAGTGTAATACGCTTATAGTAAGCACTGTTGCAATACCGTCTTAGTTTAAGCGGTTGATGTTGATCAAGGATAAAAGAAAAATTCGATTCAGTTTGGATTATAGTGTAATCTTCAATTTGTCAATACACAAAAATGTAATAGATTTTTTTTTGATTATATTTCGTCCAAAAATTTGTAATATATTGTGTTAAACTTTTATTGTCTTTGAAAGGTTACCGACACATAACTGCAGACATTTTATAAAAACAGTCTTCTTCTGTTTTTCGAGATTTAAAACGATTAGTTTCGCTAGAATTTGTATATATTTCAGAAAATCAATACCTTCCCCAAACAATTTTAAAATTATTAATGATGAATGTAGAGACCCCGATGGAGCTGTGCGAATAAGCGCTGCCACTCGAGTTCACAGTGAAATGTGGCCGATCGGCTGCGGTCTCAATTCCCGGCTGAGGCGGCCGCATTTCACTTAGTTAAGTTTAGGGTGCATGTTACATGAATAGCTATGTAAGTATGTAAGGGACGCTTACACCCCCCCTAAAGTAATGCGAAACGGGTTCCGGGGGGTAGAGAGTAGTACGAATAAAAAAAGAAATGATGAATATACGGTTTATTCCCTTCGGCTGCGACACTTTTATTTTAGAACCTTGTTAACTGCCTCTAACTTTTTCGTGCTTGGTCTTACTTTCAAGACCAATTATTTGAATGTTGCTCATGAACTAATTTTCAAGTTAAAACCTAACATTTCAAAGTTTCTTAGTGGTAATATGTGTGCAACGTGTTCAAACGGGAAAATTGGATAACTTAAAACTGTAAAAAATCATTTACTTTGCAGAAGTTGAACAACGTTCAAGTGCTTGATTTTAAATGTACATGCTATTGTTGAGACTTATATTTGTATTTAAACAATTGGACTACAAATCCTTTTTGATAAACCGGAAATACTTGTTTTCCTTACATAAGAAGTAAATTTAAGACTTACGAAAATTTACAGTCCAGGCCATTTTTATCCATTAGGCCACTCGGGGTTTGCGAACTTTCTAGGGACTATAAACTTTTTAAGGCCTAGAATATTTCACTTGAAAAAATACATAAATACACAAAAAAACAGGGAAAATCCCAAAATAAGAAAATACAGCAATTTAAATTTCAATAATATCGCAAAGCAGTGATGGCCTCGGGAGTTTGCGTCAGCAAAGGTTCGGAGGCGTTCACGAGGCTTTACAATTTGCGAGTATTTTCAAGATTCGTAAATTGTTTTTGTGCATGCAAACTAAAAATTATCATATAAATCAGTAAAAATATCGGCCACACAGGTCTTGGCCTAGGTTCTACAACGGTCTTAAAACGGCCTTGTTTACATTTCATGTTTCTCTCATTTAAGAAATGAAACAGATTACTGTAAAGCAGAAATTCTTATACAAGGTGTTTTAAAACAGTTCGGATAATTTACCCACGTATAGTACTCATCAAACTAAACAATAAAGTCTTATTCAACATACATATGTCCGCAAATCAATTGTTTCAGAGATAGAGGCAATTTTGTTTTTTAATCAAAATGTAGCGGTAGGTTCCAAAAATTCCACTGTGTCCATAAATTCCTCCGACCCACGGAATGCGTTACTATAGCAACCAGGTTTATCCAGCGGTACGAACAATGGAAGCAACTTTATCCAAGATGATGTCAAGTCCGCTGGGAATGCAAGAGGGGTTTAGAAACGCATCCCAATAATACCAAGACCATCACTCTTCCACCGGCACTACTACAGAGAGGTCGATGGTATTCTAGTTCCAATTCAAGTTGTGCATATTTCGTTATTATTATTTTGTATTGCCGTTGTTGTATTCGTTTATCATTAAATATTTTCTTACACGCACGGTGTGTGTTTATTTAGCGCAACAAACGCTAAAAATATATTGCATTATTGTGAAAAACAAAAAATAAGAGCACTAACACGTAAATAATTATAACACTTGGCAAAATATAAGATCTAGTGAGTTAAAATCAGGGGATCTAGGTGGTCCTGCAATTATATCCTTCGTCCTATGCGTTTGTTGTTATAAGTTATAGGTATTCTCCGCATTGATTGAAAAATGCGGAGTGGCTCCATTGTGCATGAAGCACAGATGAATCCTATCATTAAGGGGCACGTATTTTAATAGTGAGAGTAAAGTTTTATTCACGGTTCATTAAGATACAGTTCAGCAATCAAACGATTTAATAAAAATAATGACCATATCAGATAGTATTCCAAGGCACCCAACCAAACAGTTAAAGACAATCGATGCTGATATCTTCACTGGACATCTGCGTGAAGCTTTTCGTCTGCCCGAACATGATATTAGGCAGATTAATAATATCGTTATTCATAGAAGCGGCAATTAAAATATTAGCAGTAAAGTTAGAATTTTCTGTGACTTTTCTTAGTGTGAATTTAGGAAAACATTATTCTTGAAGGAGCCATTGAGGAAAAACGAAAAGCAAAATTAAAACTATTACAAAAGCATACAAAGAAAAATGAAACAGAATTCAAAGAACCAAGAAATAGAGCTATTAGTATGCTACGAAGGAAGAAACGAGAACACCTAGAAGGAATGCTGGACGAAATTGAAAAAAACTGTACTAAACAAAACATGAGACAATTTTACAAGAAAGCGCAGGAGCTGACTAAATCATTACAAGAAAAAATAAAGCTAAGCCGCAATAAGAAGGGGAAATAGTAGGAGAAGAGGGTGAGACCCTTAAAAGATGGGAGGAATATTGTGCAAATTTTTAACAACCGAAGAAGATGAGATAACAGAAGTACATTTGGAGCAGGTAGCAGGCGATAATGACGAGGTGGATCCACCCACAACAGAAGAAATAGAAGAAATCATAAAATTATTAAAAGACAACAAGAGCCCAGGGAGTGATGAAATACCAGCGGAGTTAATTAAGTGTGGAAGTGACTCCCTGAGGAAACGAATCTATAACTTAATCAGGCAAATATGGGAAAAACATAAATAGCCGCAGGAATGGACAAACAGTGAAATAATCCCAATATACAAGAAAGGGAATTATCTCAAGTGCGAAAACTGTCGCCCAATATCGTTGTTAAACGTGACTTACAAAATACTGGCAAAAGCATTAAAGAAAAGAAAGTTCGGAGAGAGGGAACTAGGCGAGTACCAGGCCGGATTCCGCCAAGGAAGGTCAACAGTAGACCACATACACACCCTAAAAGTCATTCAAGAAAAGTGTGAACGGAAGGGAATACAAATACATATAGCATTTATTGATTTTAAACAGACTTACGACCCTCTAAAAAGAAATGAGGTGATAAAAGCTAAGGTGTACCTACAGGAAAATGTAAGGAAAATAGTACAGTTAATAAACATGATAATCGATTATACAGTTTCACGAGTTACGATAAACGGGTGTAAATCAGAGAAATTTCGTACGAACCTTTATGACCTACAATTTTTAACCTACTTTGGAAGCAATAGTTAGAGATGTCGTTTGAAAAAACAGGATCGGTACTGAAATATGCCCACCAATGCATAGTCTTTGCAGATGACCTAACCATTTTAACGAGAACTAAAGAAGAATTAAAAGTACAGCTGGGTAGGGTAATGAAAGCAAATAAAATGGGAGCAAAAGCAAATTCTGAGAAACCTAAGTCTATGGTGATGGGACGAAACCAGAAAACGGCACAAGAAAACTTAATGCTAACAGTGAGAGAAGAAACACTCAAGCTAGAAAAAGTACTTAGATAAGTTTATATATCTAGGATCTAAAATTTGCAACTACGGGAACCCATGCAGTGAGATCGAAAGAAGACTGATGTTAGGAACAAAAAGAACAGGATTGGTAATGAAGATCATCAAAGCAAAAGATATATCTAAGACCGCAAAAATTCGGATTTATAAGACAATAATTAGACCGGTAGCCACTTATGCGAGCCAGACGTGGACATTAAGAGCAAGGGATGTTGGAAGAATAGAGGCGTGGGAGCGAAAAATGCTAAGGCTAATATATGGAGTTGACAAACAGGACGGGGAGTGGAGAAGACGAACAAATAAAGAAATTGAAGAACTCTACAAATATCACACCATAATAGCCATAATAAGACAGAGCAGAATTAAGTAGTTCGGGCACATTCTAAAGATGGAGAATAAGAGAGGACCAAAAAACGTCCTAACAGAGGAGCCACATGGGCAAAATAGGAGAGGCAAACCAAAAAGAAGTTGCCAGCAATGTGTAATAGAGGACCTGGAAGAAATCGGCATCAAAGATTGGTAGAAAAAAGCATTGGAAGGAGAAATCCATAAGCCTCAAAGGCTTGGAGTGCTGATTAATATATATATATATATAATATATATATATATATATGTATATATACATGTATAACAGTCGTATTACAAGAAGCATCAGCAGAAAGTTATTCGACAAGACCTGAAGATGGCAAATGTGACTTTGCCGAAACGTCGTCAAGACAACCAGCCCGGTCCGTCCCAGGACCAAGAAGTTGCTACGCGGAAGAATTCCTGGAAACCAACCATAGCATATACAGTGTGTCTCACTGTAGACTGCACCACCCCAGTATTTTGTTTATATATTATCGATTCAAAAAATTTCTTTTTTCTGATTATACCTCTCACTAAACTGTAATTTAAGGGTATGTTACTTTCCTTTCACGGTGAAATGCTAGCCTACTACGATTTAAAATAAACAGCAAAATTGAAGAAGTCGTATTAGGGATTTTTTTACAACAAAATTTTGTTAATAAAATTTTAT